>JAVQJL010026885.1:0-33041 GCA_036024295.1 Nannoperca obscura | reverse complement strand
TATTGTATATTTTGCTTTTATTTAAATCTTTTTTATTTTATTTTTCTGTATATGTATATATTGCTATTGTTGGCACCCACGCACCACAACAAATTCCTTGTATGTGAATACATACTTGGCCTCCCATAGAAACAACAGGCCTCTTCCTCTGACCATCTAATCACACCCTCTGACTTTAAACAGCATATCGGTACTATATGTGTGTGTGTGTGTGAGAGTGTGCACTGTCTCCATGTTGGTCAATTATGTTCCCCCATGTTGTATCTACAGACAGTTTACACAGCTCTGGTTTCAAATGATGAAAAATAGGCCTACTAGATCACAGTACTTAATGTGTTAGCAACGGGAGCAATACAATTAGGTGACTTGCAAGAAAAATAACAGTCAGAAGTGACGCAGCAGAGGCAGAGATACCCTGACTTTTAGTCCTTAGTATGAGCCAAGCTCCAAAAACACTGGATCCCACACATCCCATAATGCAACTTGATAGTGTCTCTCTGTTAGATCTCCCATGTTTGGTAAACACCCATTTCTTTCAAACTCCACGCCCCCGATTTTCCATTAAAAAGGCGTACTCCAAACCCAAGCCGAGTTGTTTTCTCAAACGTTAGAAAACACCACGCAATGGCAGAGAAAACATTATAATACTAATAATAGGTAAACTGACCTTGATGTGCAAAATCAGTAGAATGACCTTTTAATGGGGTCTTGCCTGCAGAGGCTCGTGACTGATTCCAGCTGTGTCAGCCTGGGGCAATGTTGTGGTCTCCACAATCACGAAACCGTAACACAACAGAGTTATTCCTGAAACCTCAACGCTCTGTTTTTATCCCTACGGCCACCGCAACGCAGTGACAGTTCCTTAAGTTACAATACCAAATATGTGTGTTTAAATCTGAGGTTTAAATAGCTTGAATTAAATGAAAATGTGTAACGCGTGAGAAAATAATCTTTAACCATCCTATGAGAAGAGATGCCAAGGGTGACCCCTGCAGTTCATTTTCAATAATTGCAGTTCTGCACAAAAAAAGGACTTCCATAAATTATTTCTGGACACACACATCACTAAAGCATAAATCCTCCCTCAGGAACAGCCACTATCACTCACAATCACCCACACAAATGCCTCACATTCCATAACATTTAGTGGTTAGTTAGCTGCAGGGTGTTCATTCTTGTTTTTTTTCTCAGTCTCACTGACTTACAAACAAAATGCATTCCCAGAAAAAAAAGGCCTATTGAGACATAGAAGGTTGTTTTCTGCACCCCTGCTTGAAACAAGTAGCCACGAAAAATGACAAAAGATTATTACATGCATGGCAGACATTCTTCGGCATAAGCTGCAGCTGCAGATTTTCTGCTCCAAGCATGACTCATTGCACAAGCTGATTTCGAAACGTCCCTTTTACAGGTGCAGTCAGAGGTAATGAGACCTTTGGATCCATCCATCCTATAATTTTGTGGGAAAGAGGGTGTGCGCACCTGAGTGATTAATTACTGGCTTGAGTCTTATAATAAATACAAGAATATGTCTAGCTCTGGTGTCACTTTTCTTAGGGGGCTGTGAGACAGAAAGAAAAAAAATACTCTGGGCAACCAATCCCTTTGCAATTACAAACATAAAGCTGTATTTTACTATATAACATGCTCTGCACCTACCCTGAACATCGAGACAGTATTCTATGCTTTCAAATCTTTACTTTGTAGCAGCATACAGCAGAACTCATATGCGCTCATACAAACATACATTGAGAAATTCTCCTGTCAGACGTTTTTAGGAAGAGGGTGTGAAATGCAGAGAGCTCCTGATAGAACAGCCGAGAGCCTGCCATTGTAAAAGTCACTCTTCCTCAGGGCAAGACTCACAGCTTTCTGCACGGCACACATTTCTGCATTTGTTCACCCCAGCTATCACTACCCTGGTAGACTACAGGCTGACAAAGCAACTCTTCATCTGCAATGAAATATGCATAAGCCAATGGAATGACAAAATAAAAGCCATGCTGTTCATGGATGGATTGTGTCTGCGGGCATGAAAGCTTGATGAGTTGGAGGTCAGCACGTCCACACATTTACAAGAGCAACAATAAGACTTTCAGTGTGTTATAAATGTCTGAAATAGCTGAAATACGCGACCAAAAACATTGTTTTCCAGCTCACAATCATGCTGCCGCACCAGTTCATTTCACGACATTTTATGAAGATAAAAACCAAGAACTCTTAGTAAAACAAATCCTCCCATGACACCAGAAGGATCTTGTTTGGCTTACAGGGCTGTGTGGATTTCATCTGCCCCTGTTTGGATTCCCACACACTCCTCTTTCAAGCAGTCATTCAGCATCGTAGCATTATCTGCAGGTTCCCTTTTTTATTACAGCTGTTATGTGTCTGTTCATTTGTGATTTAGTAGAATTTAGTTTCTCTATGATCAGCTGCTGCTAACTAAGCTAGCCAAGTTAGCTGCTTGTTGCTAATGTTGCTAATGCAACAACTTTGAGTCTTTACCTTTACTACTGTGATCTTTCACTCGTGATACTACTTTGACGACTTGACTATACTTGTGTGAATCAAGTCTCCTTGTTACTGTAGAAATTAATTTTTACACCACCTTCAGTCTAACTCTTGTTTGTGGAATCTCATCGTTTTCTGATGTGTAATCACGGTCATTGTTGTCCAATAGTCGTTGTCACAGTTTCACAACTGCTTCCAGGAAAAACCTCAATGGCAATCCTCTGACTTCAGCCTTTACTGGAAGTGTCGTCATAGAGAGGTCACATTCTGTTAGACCTCTTGTGAACAAACTGCTATAAAACTCCAATAAAAGAAATCCAAGTTAACTTTGCACTTAAATATAGCTGCATGAAAAGTACTTTCAACATGATTCAACAGATTTAGAGCCAATGAAAAGACCCCTGAGACCCCAAACAGAGGTAATGTGTATTTTTTTACTGAAACACTGTATAAGAAATTTTCAGTAAAGTAATTTAGCTTCAAGCTGATAAAATAATATGACATCTGTTTTTGGATCTGTCAAAAAGGCCTAGGACCTCCAGCACCCCAAACAGAACATTGGGGTTAATGGTTCAGATGCCAAAAAGGTTTGGAACCACTAATGTAATCATGTTGGCATCATCACCCACTGGCTCTACTGCGCCACACCCTCCTTTACAGCAAGCTGATTTGGCAAATATTCACTCCCCAGCTGCCACTGGAGCCCACATGACTAAAAAGCCGGGACACACCTGCTTCACAGCTCAGAAGGCCCCATTGTAACTGTGCTGATACTAATCAGTCAAATTACTATCAGATCTGCTTTCGAGCGATACACTGCCCACTGTATCAGTGCCAGGCTGTGTCCTGTGAAGATTAACTGGGCATGTTGAGTCACACTCACAGTAACTGTTAGTGTTAGACTCACAGTAACGTTCGCAGTCGGAAAGGTCACTGGCATAACGCTGTAAAATGTGCTTAACTAATTTATAGGCAATGGTAGTGTGACTGGGGAGATTGATGCGTGAAAAAGACTTTGGGAAGTAATAGCTCCGCCACTGAAGGAGCCACGTTTAAACTTCTCACTCATGTCTGCACAACAGCTCGTGTCAAACAGCAATTGGGCTAGATATTTTGGGAGTGATTTAATAGTGCTGCTGATACAGTGAGAACTTGCTGGACAACCATTGGATGAGTCACACATGAATCACTGGAATGATTCACGATTAGAAACACCAACACACGCAGAACGCCGCCCCAATCTCTTCCCACCACAAGGGTCCGAAATGTAATGGCTGCACAACATGAACCATTTTTCTTTTTCAATAGTTTAAGCAAAGTAACTAACAAACTGACCCCTGCAGGCGGGTGCCAGCTGAAATCAAGCCTATTGGCATTAAGTTGCTTTCGGCCCACAACTTGGACTGCAGGCTGAATATTCAAATGACAAACCAGTGTCATATCTAACGAGAACTTTTTATTTAATTCTTCCCAGAATGTCAAGTAATTGTATTGCTTGCTTGACAAACTGTGAAACTCTGCTGTTGCCACATTTTTGATACCAGAACAATCCAGTTGACCCAACCCCCCCTTTTTGAATATCGCAAACTATTAATGTTCCCTCTTTTCACGCAGGTCTGTAGTGCTGATTCAGGTGTTTTGAAATCACTGAGACAGCACCGCTTCCCCTTGCTACGCACTCAGTCAGCTGATTCGCCACAACCCAGCGAAGCCGCCTTTAGCCATGTCAACAGTGTTTTGCTGTAAATACTCCCAACCTGCTGAGTAGCGTGATACAGTTGCAACACTTAACAAGACACAATTCAGATCTTGTTACTACCATAGTGAGAAAGGACAAATCTGGCTACATGATGACAGATGGTGAGTATTAAAAAAAAACTCCTAAAGAGGCCATCGTCTTAGCCAGCTCCACTTCTGTCTGCTCCTCCATTAAACTGGGAAGCACCGAGAGTTGTTTATCCAGGTTTAGGAGGGGATTTCCGGTAAACACAACACGTCCGTCCCCGAAGGACACGGCAGCGACTAGTAACAGGGACAAGAGGAGACATTCTCATACACAGACAAACGGGGTTGAGCCGTTTTAACAAAGATGAGTGTGTGTCTGTGTGTTTTAACCTGAGATTTCAGTTTTTCAGCTGTGTGTGTGTGTGTGTGTGTGTGTGTGTGTGTGTGTGTGTGTGTGAACAAGGATGTCATGGTGGTTTTGTGCTAGACCTGCTAGAGATTAGATCTGCTCACTAACTAATAACATTAGCTCGCGCTCTCTCTCCATGTCTGTGTATGTGTGTGTGTGCACATAGAGGTTTAAGTATTGCTTAATGAGAGCAGCCTCCTTAGCCACAAGAAGCTCTCTCTATTTCTGTCCAACTGTTATCATCTCTCTGTTTGTGCCAGTGGCCACACAAGAACTTACGAGCGTGCGCACACACACACACACACAATGCCAATCAACAGGTTCCAGGTGCCTCCAAAACTCATAAGTCATTCAAAACTAATGGTGACGATGGCTTAAAATGATCTATTTCAGACAGGGAATTCAATGCGTTAATGCTACAACACAGGCCAGCCGACAAAAACAAGCTATCATATTACTACACAGTGCCCATCATAAGGCCCACGGAGCCTTTCTTTTACCTGGAGCTTGTTGCGTAGGCTTCACTGCTGGACATAAGAACGTCTGAAGGCTGGACACGCAAAGTTCACTCACTGTCCCCATAGCTTCAGTGTGTAATGTGTGCGCGAAGGTTAGCGTCTGTGTGAATGTCCAGATTTGCTCCCTGCTGACGTTTCAGACTGAGATGGAGAAAAAGGGAAGTTGCTGAGAGTCACTTGGAGCTCCAGTCCACGGAGAAGCTCCCAGCTGTAAGGTCCTGCTCCGTGTCACTCTTCTCCACCTAATCCCCCAGTGGGATGAATCCTCCTCTCCCTGGCCAATCTCTCACACTCGCCTACTTTCTCTTCCCCCTCGATTAGAATGTGCAACTTGCCAGGACGCTGTAATCACTTCTGCTTTCTCCCTCTTCCCCTTTTGTGCTTGTGTCTCAGCCTCTCTCTATCCTCCTCTGCTCTCTCTGCTCTCTCTGTCTCTCTCTCTGTCTCTGTCTTTCTCTCCCACTACTTTACATGTTAATTCAAGCAGATATTCTTAGACCTAACACATTGCATACACAATTGGAAATGTCGGGTTGTATATTAAATGTACCTTCAGGACAGATCTCTTATATTCTACTTCTACTTTTGCTGCGGACCGAGTTTGCCCGATGAAAATGTAGAAACAAAACTTAATCACAGGGATAACCAATTACAGAAACAATTAAGGAAAACGTTTTAGCGTTTATTACATTATGTGCAACATTAGAATCATGGCGACTTATTTGCAACACGTCGCTCTGTTTTGTGCGGTGTTTGAGTTCCATCTCTGCCCACTGTTGCTTTTTGCTTCTAGTCACTCATCATTTTTGGCATCAAAAGCCTTGTACATAAAATCAAGACTTCGTCGTTGCTTGGCAACGGGGTAGAAGAAATGATTTGCTCCTGGGCAAAACACTGTGAGCCATTTGTTTTGTTTTTGTTTAGATTATTTTCACACCCACTGACGTTATTCACCCCGACACAATCACATTTCGGGGTCTTGGAGGCACATAACACGCTCACAACTAAATAAACCGGTCCAGTTCCGCTACAGGTGCACTCGAAATCAATGACAATTGATTTTATTTTGTATTTTCACTTCTTCTTGTGGGGCAAAGCGGAAATGTTTACCTCCACTCTTGAACTGATGCTTCTCCACCTGCCGCTCTGAATTAGCCTGCCTGTCAGTCACACAAAATGTCACCCTCTCTCATTAAGTGTCAGTCATTAACTCATTTTTTCAACTCTGCCCTCTCCGTTCAATCACGCTGCCATCAAGGGCGGGGGGGCGGGACAAGGTAGATCTCACGCATGCTGCATTTCTACAGTCCGCACGGCTGCGACATGACCTCTGATCTAACAATCATTGGCCAGTTCATTGCCAGAGGGCCGTGTGCCTCAGAGTGACCCCGGCATGAACTGCAAAGTCAGTCCCGACCGCTTTTGAAACGCTGCAGCTGCACGTCACCCGGAGGAACAGCCCTGTCACAGGAGGAACAGCAGCACGGCACACAGTGAAGTCAGCACAAATGCTTCTCTTCTCTTTCATTGTACGCCTATTCCTCCCCCTCCGCTCGGCTCCACGTTACCTCTCTGAGTAAGAGCGTGTTGTCAGCAACTTGCTGAGCACCTGCAGAGAGTATAAACAAGTGAACAGGTGGGTGGAAGGTATAGATAGATAGATTGAAAGTAGGTGTGTGGAGCGCACTTGTGAGCCTAGTACCTGGTCCTCTCTGCTAACACGGTGAAAAAAGACATCAATTCATTGCTGTAAATGGAATAATGTCTATGTATTACACTGAACTGTCAAGTGGCCATTCCTTGCGTCCACACTGCAAACTGTGAGTGCCCTAATGAAAGCTGTAGAGGCAAATTAGTCACGGCAATAACAGTAAATTTGAATTCATTATGCCTATTATTGCCTCATGAGGTCTTGCAGGTTATTTTAAGCGAAGCGCAGCACACAGTTCGAGACAAAGAGTGTAGTCACCGCCAGCGTGAAATCTGCCTAGGTTCCCTGCGGAGTTCATTCTTTTACCTCTAGTAGCGCTGTGAAGCAGTTGTTCAATGAGTGGGTCGCTGGTTTGTTCATCGAGGACAATGGTTTGACACTATTCCACTGATCTACAGGTGGTGGTACTGCGCCGAGATACGGAGCAATGCACCAGCACAGACAAGAAAGAAGAAGAAGACCGCTAGCAAGTAAGCATGGATGTAAACAATGCAGGATTTCTTTTTTCTATATTGAGTTTGCAAATGTTTTATGAGGAAGGAAATGCATTCACCACATATGATAGACGATACACACACTGTGATTTGTTGAGTAACACTGAATGAAAAGAAAACTTTATGTTAAATGAACTGTTCAGTTTGGATTTAAACATGAATATTTAATACACTAATGAGTTTTGGTACATAAACATTCACGCACATGCTTAGTTCAATGAACTGAGTAGTCAACATTCTTCCCATGGAACTGCAAAGAAAGAGACTGCAGGGGAAACATGTTGCTGTCTGCCCATTATCAGAGCACAACGCTAACATATAACTCACTCAGATCCACACTAACATATTACTAGTAAAGCATTAATCTTGTATATAAGCTAAAATGTTCATAGTTGCTGTTCTGTAGCTGACTCTCTACTCCCAGCTGCGAGGTATTAATTGGAAAATGGAAAATGAATATACTTTCACATTCCAAAAATATTTGGTGCAGCCAAAATATGTGGTGTGAGGTGTGATTTCGTCTGAACAGTGCTGCGTATGTAGTCCTGGCATTATTGTAAACTGGACCTAAATGAACACTTTGCTTGAGCGGTTATGCATACATGCCACCAGGTGGACACAGTGAGGAACAACACCTTTATTCTTAGTTCACTAAACAGGCCACACCACAACGCCACGGTTTACCCCACAGCAGATTAAGCTTAAACTCATTTATGAAATGTACAAATATTACAAGAAGAAAACCCTCGGCTGCTTCAGTAGACTGTCTAATAGGAGGTTCGGATGAAAACCAGTTCTATGTTTGTCTTCAGACACTCTTGAGGAGGATGAAAGAGTTTCCCCATTTGGATAGAAAGCCTACAGAGAGCTCGCCGATCTGTGTTGGTGGAACTCCTACATAGCAGCCTGATGTTAGCATCACCTCCATGACTAACACCTTGCTGGCTGGGAGCAGAGCAAGCACCTCTGCTGGTACAAATCAACTGAACACTCACCAGAATTAAAGCTTATCAGATATCAGCTAAATATAGACTGAATGTGCTAAATAACATCTTCCTCATAGTAAGTTGCAGCGCCCTGTAGCCCACTTTGCATTTCAGCTGTCTCAAAGTTTTAATACCGTGCCTTTGTAAACTTCTCTTTATCTACACCTCTTTGTGACTGGTGCAGATTTAATGATGGAAAACAAAGGGATGATGTTTCTTTTTTTTATCTCGTTTTACCAATCAGCCTGATTCACGACAATTATTACGTTTATTTCTAGAAGGAGAACAACAGCACAAGTGCAGATTTGCATTGACTTCCTCTCTGTTTTATCTTTGACTTTTATAAGGAAGAAGATATGTCTGCACAAGTCCACTGAGATTTAACTGCTGCTGCTTTGACAGTTTTCCTTTGAGTGCGCTTTGAATGTGAGAGGAGCTTAGTGCTGGAGCAAACCTGTCTTATTATGACATGGGTAGAGACAGTATTCAGTAGAAAAACAACATATTACAGGCCAGTAGGAGCAACTATATCTCAGTCACTGAGCTAAGGAGGAGGGATCAAACTAAAATGAAAGATGACACCCATAACCACAGCAACCACGCGCACCTGCCTCTATAGTGCACCACGCCTATAAACCGGCACACTGTTTCCTTTGATGCACACATTTCTTTATGCAAAGGGGAAACTGAGCTGCACTGACAGATGCGAGTAGATGGCAAAAGAGCATGATTCAAAAAAAAAAAGAAGATAAAACAGATAAGACATTTTGACAACCTGAAGCTCAAAGCCTTTGAAGTGAGCGTTGAAAAAGAGCAGCACCCAATGAATCGCAAGATAGCCGGTTTAGGGCACCAGCACCTAGTAACGAGTGCAAAACTACAGTACAGTAGTTCTCGCATACATTTTTAAAAAGGTGACATGACATATGTTTCTGCAAGATTTCAAAATATACACATTATCCTCAGACACGAACAAAACAGCTTTTGTTCCTCTGGTCTACATTAATAATAAAATAGAAATAAATAATAAAAAAACCCATAGCTGTGCCAAAATAAAATTCAGTCTGTGAGTCAAGTCTTGACAACGGATGGATTGCTTTCTGTCCTCTCTCCTTCTCGACTTCAATTATGCTGAGCAGCCACGGCGCTCAGGGACAAGAGATGATATGACTTATACTTACTCATTCAGATCCACAAGCCACTGATTTGACCGAGGAGGTGTCGGGGACAGTGAGAGCTCCGGCGCGTCCCTTCTCTTATGCCTCACACTTTAGCACGCAATTACATAATCGTCGACTGAATTGCAAATAGAAAAGTACTGATAAGGGGAAAAGGGGGAAAGGGGAACGCAATTTAATTATGATAATGCTTCTTGGGAGCCCTGAGCAAACGTGCTTGTTTGGGCTGTCCAGAAGAAGTCACAAGGCTATTGGTCTGGACCCTGCGTACCTTGTGTCTAACATGGCAAAAATGAAAATCTTAAAGGCATACCTATTTCTACTTACATTAGATTGAAACTATTTTTAATCTCTTATATGTAACTCACACAAAGTTATGTGGGGTACCAGCCGCCCCCCTTTTTGGTTTTTTTGCAGCGCATCACTTGAAATCTTGCAATGAGGCCATTGCTGGTGGTTCTATTTTGAGATGCATTAAGCTCACAGAGGAACTAAACTGCTAAATAATTGAGACGAAGACTCTATCACAGCCTAAACTGAGACATCAGCTTGCTCATCGCGGCCTGACACGATGTCAGGAAACTGAATTTCATGAGGACAGTTTTCATAAGAAGGCATTTTGGGAAAATGTGTCATCTAAAGGGCTTCACAGTAGATCCCAGCGTGGTATGAAGAAATCAGTTTGTATTTTGTTATTTTCCATAAGAACATGAACTTTTCTATCTTGCAATGCATCAAATCCACTGTATAAATATGTGGATTTCCACAGTGTCCAGCATGCCAACATAGCTGCAGTGTGATGCTCAATAATTCATCACACAGATTTTATGAGGCCACCTGTTTTTAAGATGGCTTATAAAACCCCAGCCGGGTACTTCCCCTTCGCATTTCAATTAGATAAACGTGTTAAATGAGTCCCTTTACGACTTTTTTACGACAAAAATGATACATGTGCGTAGTACAGTCATTCGTGCTGTCATTACAAGAGTCCCAGGTGGCAGCAGTAAGAACATCTATGTTTAGTAGACTGTCTGTCAGTACACTTGGCACAGCAGAGCACTGGCACAGCAATGCTAAAAAAAAAAAACACAACAACACTCGTGGTGCAGTTATTGGGGCTCGGCTCAAAGCGCGCACTAAACGCCAAACAGTCTATATGTAGGGGCGGAACTGAGACAAACCGTAATTCTCCCCCTCCATCCCGGTGGTCCTGATGCTGCTGGAGGCGTCGCTGCCCGGGGACGTCTCTCGCCGAGCGCCCGCAGCAATCCGGATACCTCGTTCCTTCCTTTCCGGTCTCCCGTCCTCGCTCTGCCCTCGCTCACTTCCCGGGGTTTCAGCTTGACGGCAGGCTCTCTAAATTACGCTACTTCACTCTGAGGTGACACTTTGCAGCTTGTTGGCGTTTTGTTTGTCCGTAGTTGCTGTTTAAAATGTGTGTGTGTCGATGTTGTCTGGCTGCCGATACGCACCCACAGACACCGGCGCACATGCTGGCCCCTCCCATCCCAGATGTGATGTCACGCTCTAACTTTAATCTTTAACCAACAACTTTGCAGAACACTGCTATGATTTATGTAATTTACCGTGGTGACCATAGACACGGGTCATGCATATTAGTTATAAAAAATATATATTTTGTATTTATGTCTGAGGTGGGAAAAACGTATTTTACACAAAAGCAACTTTTCACAAGCTTTTACTCTTAATAAAGATAGTAGCCTGGGGTTTTTTACAAAATTAAAACATATCAGAAAAACATAACATTTTACCCTTAAAGTCCGCATTATATCAAAAAGGGCAGAGAAGTGCTGCTGCATTGCTCTTTGAAACTGCAATATTGTTTCTGGCCACCTGGAGGAGTTGATATGGTAACTTGTTAGCAAAGGCTGAAAAGTTTAGCAGTTATGGAGCAACATTATCATTCATTTGGAGTGGTTTTTCTAGCCACTGGCGAATTTGTGTACAACATTCACTCTTCTTTTAGTTCTGCCTTTGATCTCACCAACTCCTGAGGGAGACATCTGGCTCTTCAGCTGCTAAACGCTCCAGTATGTCCGTTAGCTAGTAGCTTACTGTGTCTGTCTGCTGTTGGGAGCAGCAGATTCAGGTGATAATTATCTGTAGGTTCTGTCATTTGACAAGACAATTAAAATATATTGATCGTAGGCGTTTTAAAGTTTTAGTATGCAGCATCTTTAGCTTATCAGTGATGTCACATAAGGAAAAATACTGTTATGACATCATTTTATGGGGCGTGGCCAGAAGAGGAAGTAGCGTAACATTTCAACCCATTAGATGAAAGCGTAACAGGAAGTTTGTTACAGCTCAACTGGCCTAACAATACATTTTGAATAATAATGGATTTACTTCCTTGTCAATTACAGTAGCTAACAATAGAACTATGATTAAGCTGATCACTTATTAGATTTTGCTGCAAAATATAATATGACCTATTTACAGTGCTAACTGCCATAATATGCAAGTACAAGAAAAAAAGCATTCACTGCAGCTGTAGAGGACAGAAAAATACACAGTCAGCTCACAAAAGTCACAACTTTATTGCACCTTTATAGTTAACTATTGTGTGGAAGGAGCCACTTTCATTATGAAAGGTCTCTTCCCTGGTCAGAAAAGGTGGTGCGAAATATAGAACCATGAATGCAAACATGTGGACCGTCCATTCGCACTGGTAAATGTTCCTCAGTGTCAGTTTTGAGAGTCACACCCTACGTCGATTTCACAGCCAACACAACTCATGGAAATTAGACTGCCGGAGCCTCTCTTGTACTGTACACACTACAGTGACATAGGGAAGGTCTTGCATGAAAACTGACAACTCTCACAAATGAACTAACACATTTGCAGATTCTCAATTTAACATCCACCAACTGATCAGAGTATTAGTAGCACATTAAAGATCTGTCTTTTCTTCTTTAAATTATTTATTTATAACATTAAATCGTATTCTTTTTTTTATAGCCAATTCAAGGCAACATCTCTAGAATGAAAAGAAATGCATGGGCAAATCTTTACAGCGTTGGAGGGAAACAGGTAGCACAAGATGGACTGTACAGTCTTCTACATTGGCAAAGCATTTTGTTTTTACGTTAGTTTCTCTACGCATCTGTGCCCAGGATTGGTGCAAGAAGATCCCATGGTTTCCACACCTGAAATACTTTGTATAAAACAGTTTCTACAGGATGTACAGGATGCAAAATGGTGGTCCAGGGCGAGGGACTACTCTGATATGAAACGGGGGAGTCTGATCAGAGATTAGGATGCGATAGAGGATGTCTGTGTTCCTGAGTCTTAGCCCAGTTTCTAGATGACCAGCATGACCGTCAGAAAATTGCATAGAGATATAGGATACAAGGGGGGAAAGAAATTATTAGCATGTGGCAGTCCCATTCTAACACAGTGCCTGAAGTATAAAATGTAACCCTTTTATTCCAGTTGGTTGGTAAAGAGGTTTGTTTACAGAGAATGGAAAGGTCAAATCTCCAGACAGAGCGTGTACACTGGACCGATGAGGTGAACTACATAGTTAAATAGCTGCACCGTAGAAAAGAACTGCTCCTGTCCCGAGCTCCTCCAACAACACCCGACCTCTATTCCGCAAATGCACATTGCACTATGTGCTGTCAGGAGACTATAACGTCCAGGTCAACGTACAGATATGATGAAACTTATAAAGTCCAATGTGTTGTTTGTCAACTGTTTATACAAGTCAGCAGATCATTCGTTTTGTGGTGTAAAATGTATCAACATTAAAATTAACTGGATTTGTTGAGGAAGAAAAATTAAATAAAAAAGGGACATAACCAAAAGTAGAACTAAAAACAAAATTCATAATAGTAAATTATTCAACCAGTTTAGACATGCATGTTTAAAAAAAAAAAAAAAAAAGTGGCAAATTTAAACCTTAATTTTACCAACAATATGCAGGCAAAATTTGGTCCTTAAAAACAAGCCACGTGGCACAGACACTGCAGCCAAATAAAATGACGGATAAAGTATAAAATATGAAAATGACAGAACCCTAAAAATAATACACGTTTCAATTAATGAACAATTTTGGATCTTTGTAATTTGGTATAGAATCATTTCAGGAGGAGGTTAAAAAGAAAAAAAAGGTCACTTTTTTTTTTTTAAATGTCCAGCTTACTGAGCCCTTAGGTCTGCAAAAGTATGCTGAGATTGTGTACAGTTTTCAATACAAGACGGCTAAAGTGGTGCAGATATACTTTTTCGTTCTACCGGTCTAAAATATGGTAAACTGTATTTAATTTTATAGTAGCTCAAGATTGTTAGGGCAATAAATCAAGGCTCAAAGGATGCCAACAAGAGTAATTCACTGGACATGGGGAGGTGTAAGAGTTTCTGATAAATACTACATGCATAGAAAGGCTTGAGCAATTCATTGCGGTATTTAGATTAAAAAGGGGACATGAGTGAGTCAAAATCCCACTGGCCAATGTTACTGAAGCCTGAGGACAACATTTCATGTTCCTTCAAAACTGATTGAAGGGGCTGTCAGCGTAGTCTGTGCTGCTTTTGGCTCATGTAATTCAGGAAATTTGGTGTAAACATAAGACAAGAAATGATAATAAAAAAAGAGAGTGAGAAAAAAGGTACAGAAGTTTGGTATACAGTATTGTTTGTCTTGATTTCCAGTCAGCACGACCTCAACAACAATGTTCAGCGACGTATTCCAAAAACTCTCTTCCCTCCGGGAGTTACAGACCACTTGTTCCGCCTGTCCTGGATCTTCTGGAAGATGCTGCCGCCACTTCTCCACTTCTCTCTTTTATAGTTTTTCAATTTCTTCACCTGTTCATTCATAAAAAACAGGGGGAGAAGTTGAGGAAGAGGGACAGTGACAATGCACCGTGATATTGGACACACTGCGATTGAATTCTTGTCATTTCTGGTTGCGTTTCCTCACCTTTCCCCTGTCAAAGTCTTCATCCCACTCATCGATCACAGTGTCACACTTGGCATGGCGGACATCTTCGACAGCATCTCTGCTAATAGCAGAGACCTCTCCATCCCAACTGAGGACTAGATAAGACAAACAAAAACATAAATTAATCCTGAAACCGTATTTTGCTACAAATGGTCAGATCAAGGCATCGTCATTCAGATTTACGCAGCGCTCTGTCTCACCGTTGGCTCCGTAGGCCTTATCTGTGGCGTTCCTGAGCAGCTCCTCTACCACCCCACTCGTCTTTTTCCCATCCCAGGCTGCAGGAGCAGCACGGGTCGGGGTGTCTCCCGACACACTTGCATCAGCCGCTGGCGCCTGGCTGCGCTTGTAGCCGTCCTTCACTTGGCTGTCCCACAATACCACTGTGGCTGGATTTGAAAAAGAAATAAAAATAAAATCAGCAAAATAAAGAAGGCGGATAAAACGGTGATTAAATGTGGCATTCTCAAAATGTAACGAGTCACGGTGTCTCAGTGTATTTGTGAAGTGACTGGTCACTTAAATGAGAGGCTGCAGTGGTGCAGTGATTTTCGTCAAATGGCTCCAATCAATACAGAGCAGTACTGTGCGTTCTGCGTTGGCATGGAAACAAGATCGCACATTTCTCGTCTTAGTGTGAATGCATGTGTATAAATATATATCTTTTTTTTGCATGCGCAGTATGTGCACGTCCACGCTCACATACCTGTGCCGCCTTGTTTAGTTATTTTGCCATTCTCTGTGGCGTTCTCTCTGGAGGGGGACGCCGCGGCTTCAGGCCCGTCTGAGCATCGCCTGCTCTCCTCCCACAGTCTCACCTCTTCTTTTAGCCTCTTCTTCTTCCTCTTTATTTTCTTTTTCAACATTACCAAATCTCCCGCATCGCTCTGGACCGCTTCCGCGGAGTTCATCTCGGAAGCGCTGTCGAGGGGGGAAAAAGTACGGTTCAGCTGGGTTAATGCTGCGCTTATTTCAAAGAGAGGGTCCGTTCGTAAGCCAAAGCAATTGACTTGTAACCTCTTTCTAAGGTTGAGCAAATAAAATATTTCTGGAAAAAGAAGCATGATTTCAAGTGTTATATAGAAAGCTTTGTAAAAAAAAAAAAAAAACCACTACAGCAATAAATAAAAATTAAGTAGTTTAAGTAGTAGTACAGTTTCTAGAAGTGTCTGACATATCATCAACTGGAAACAAAGTTATGTGCCTCTTTTTTCAAATTATTAAATCAAAATGTACTTAGTTTTTGAACAGAAATGACAAATATTGGGGGAAAACACACACACACACACACCTATGTAAAAATAATTTAAAATCACAAACCCAAACCCACCTTTGTGATGCGGAGCATGCTGAAGTCGCGTCCGGCAGAGCCTCCGCCATTAGAAGCATCTTCTTTTTCTTCTTCTTCCTCTTCTTCAACTTCACACAGTCCCTCCCCTGTTCTTCCTGATGGGACTCGCGCTGCGTTGGGGTTGAGGCAGCCAACTGGGGTTTTTGCTCACACTGTTCTGTATCTGGATGGGATGCGAGACTCCACATGCCACCGTGGCACCAATCCTCTTCCTGGTTCGATGTTTCCAGGTGAGACGGGACATACGCCCTCCCCTTTGCCGTCTCTCCATCCTCGCTGTCGTTCTTCCGCCTCTTCTTCTTCTTCCGCTTCTTCTCGCCGGCCAGTTCCGCGGGGTTGTCCTGTGTCGCTGTGGCCGGGGACGGGACGGGCTCTGCGTCGCCCTCCACTTCAGAGTGCCGCCGCTTCTTTTTCTTTTTCTTCTTTTGGTTGACCTTTTGAGCTGGAGGGCTGCTGAGGTGAGGCTCTTGGGCCGATGAGCCGAGGTTGGTGGAAGACTTGGGGCTCTTTGGGCCGGCACTGTGAAGCCCGTTGGTGTTAAGAGAAAAGCTGGCGTTTGGTTTTTGCGGTGTCGAGAGAAGGGACTGTTTCTGAGGGCTCTGCTGTTTGAAAGATCCACTGGAGTGGGCTAAAGGCTGTGATGACTGGACTTTAGGTGAATGGAATGGACTAGCTCTGGGAAGAGAACAAGAGCATCCGGATTTACTCATCCATTTTCCTTTCACATGGACAAATCTGCATTTCCCACGTGATATGGGGTTCAGAGGTTCATACCTGTGAGTGTGAGTACGTGAGGCAAAGGTGGGGGGGTTAAGTTGATTTGGATGCGTGGGGTCACTGGACAGCTGGCGTGGCAAAGGGGGCAGGGCATCAATGCTGCTCGGACTCCGGCTGCGAGCCTGCAGTTATCGACATAAATAAAAACTTGGTGGTCTAAAGAAAATAGCCATGAATGTGACAAAAAAAATAAGGAAGTAAAAATAAAAAGGGATGGCAGGAAAAGATGGAGGGAGGAAAACAAAGAGGAAAGGGTATGGCAGAGAAATATTAGAAATGGTTAGAAAAAAAGGACAAACTAAAGGAAAGACAAACTCTAAACAAGTGCTACCGCGTGGTTGATTAGACAGGCAGACTGAAGAAATAACACGTTACATGTAGCAGAAAATACACTAGAAAAGGAGAGTTTACTTGCCTTCATAAAACTACTTATTGAAATCAATGGTCAAATTTGGGATAGCAGTGTGGAGTGAGGCAACAGGAAACCAAGGTATCATGAGCTTTCAATAACACACGAGGTGGGGGTGCTGCTGCTGTTGTGGATGGGAATGAAGTTCACCTTCTTGGCCGACAGGGCCAGTTTCTTGGCAGGTGGAGGTGACATGGTGCTGGTGGCTTCCGACGTGATGTTGTTGAGGGCCGGGGGTTTGACTTTCGCCGTCTTCTGCTCCTCTGTGCTCTGAGAACGCTCGACGCTCCTGGCTGGAGACGCCAGGCCATTAGAGCCTTTCCGCGGGGTGGAGGGAGCCTCTCCTACTGGCGCGCTTTTCGGACCCACGGAGTCCTGGCGCCCAGAAAACAAAAGGCAATCACACGCGGTTATGCGGTTCGTCTCCTTAAACACCACGATAAAAACCCGACGTAAAAGGTTTGTACAGACACATGCACACCATTTCATACTATTCCATACACAGGAAATCTGACTTTTACATCCAGGGTGGCTACAGGATGTTGTACTCACTTATACACAGGGTTAGTAGAGCTTTTTAAAAGTACGTTTTAAGAACTTTAGAGGTACCCAAACCAAACATTTCCAGACTTTTGAAGCCTTTATCACCACACCTAAATTGTTACTATAAATACCAGGAGACAACAAACAAATATTGTCATTTTAAATATTCGAAGATTTTTGGTTTACAGGAGTGAATTCTGCAGGTGAAACACCAGATTATGTGTTAAGTGTTTAAGATTATGTTAAATAAAGCATTTTTCAGTATATTCAAATTCGAGCATATCCCTAACCTTGAAAACATAACATGTTCAAATTAAGCATTTTCCAAACTTTCAAGACTTTGTACGATTCCCTAGATATAATATACTAACTCGGCAAACATTACCCATTTACATCTTCCCAAATGTCAAAGGTAGCCTATTTTCTTTGTTTTATGTTTCTGTACACTTAATTATCTTTGACATTTTGAAATGCCTTGGACAAAACAAGCAATTTTAAAAGATCGCACCTTTGGCTTAAGGAAACTGAGATAGGCATGTTTCACTATTTTCTGACATTTTGTAGACCAAATGCTTAGTTGATTACAGATAATGCTTGCTAAAATGGCCCCCAAATGTTCCTAGTATGCAATATGAATAATATGTACAAATATTGTCAGCATCCGAGTCGTTAAATAGCTTGTATGTATTTGGCGGAACTAGTTTTGATTAGAATACTCTGTTGCCTATCCAAATGAGGTTGGCAGATGATGAAACGAAGTAAGATTTGTGATTGTCTGTGCTTTTTCAGTGCAAATCTTACCTTTGAGTCAGTGGTGTCAGCAGAGGAAGAGTCAGACAAAGACTTGAATGAGGTAGACGCCGCCATGCCTCTGCCCTCGCCACCTTGCTTTTTATCTCCCTCCGTCCTGCTGAACCCGTTGTTGGAAGGGGTCGGAGTGCTGCTGCGGGACTGCACCTGGCTCTGGGGAGAGGGCTTCTTCAGCTTCTTGAAAGGTTCCTCGATAACAGTGGGTCCGCCCGGCAGCTTCGGCGGGCCGTTGGAGGACGACGTCCAGTTGGAGAGTCTGGGCTGTGGCGGAGCGCTTACGCCATTCCGGGAAATGGGCAGGCCCAAACCACCGTCCATGGACTGGATCTTACGCAGTTGTGCAGGCTCTAGTTTCTGAAAAGAGGGGAATTGGATTTAGAGATTCTATAAAAAAAATTAAAAATAAACTAGGTATGGACTTCCAGCCCACATTACGTTCAACAGAAGGCCCGCACTCATCATGTCTCATACCTTTGTGACCTGCGGGGAGGAGAGAGGCCCGTTCAGGTTGGACCTCTTTATCTGTTCGGACGACATGCTGTTCTTCACAGGATGCAACATCCCCTGCTTGGTGGTCTGCCCATCTGCATTCTTCTTGGTCTCAGGGATCCTTTAATATACAAAAATCAAGATTTTATTATATATCCAGGACGAGCAGACAACACCTTTTATTTTAGATCCCTCGCAGCGCCCCACGGTGTCTTACCTCAGGTAGAAAAGCACATAAGCCTGCTGGTTCAGCACCACTTTGATGTTACTAGAGTGCACCATTGAATCATTCATTTGGTACCATTGTCCGTTGCTTGCCTAAGAGGAAACGAGGGAGACGTGACGTTTTAAAATTAAGCTGGAGACCACAAGGTACCCAGTGCAGCTCGAACGTTATACAGTTACTCGTTGTTTAAGTGTCACTACGCTCTCAAATTCATCTAGAACCGTATCTCTCCCAGCATGTTTTAAAAAATGCAACGAGTGAGGGAACAACTCCTGTCTATGTAGTGTGTTGGTCGAGGCTCAGGGCTGATTTTAAACAGTAGATGGAGTGTTGAGACATTTTCAACCCATGAAATGCTGATTTTTATAAATTAAAAAACAAATGTCAATATTAACATCAGCATTGATGCGTTTCAGCACAGAACAGTCATACTTTCGTTTACAGTTAAAATTATTGCAATATCTCGTTAAATGTATTAATTTAACCTTAATTTATATACAGATTAACACGGTAAAAAAAGAAAGAAAAAAGAAAACAGACAAAGAAAATGCAGGTTCAGTTAAAGCAGTTAGAGGTAGGTTCATTGTTTAATTTTAGATCAGATTAGAGGTTTAATCCCCTCCACAGTTCTAATTCATAAGGCACTACTGTAGTTGGTGTTGGATAAAATATATTATGAGACAATAGGAATTTGTAAACTGTCCGGTAGCAATCATTTAAAAAATCTCTGGCTGTATAAGATAATTGTGGGCAATGTTGCACATTAATAAGAAGCATTGCTTTATTGCTACCAATAATAGCGTCACAGGATTGTTGAACTATGTGATACAGTAACCCGACTTCTCCAGGTATTTAATTCACTCGACTACCCAAATCCAGACTGCCTAGTTAGTTTATCAATTTAATTTCTAAGAAATATTATATTTATAGGGTATATCTTGATATTTTATCCATATTGCACACCCCTACACCTGCCTTTAGAACCAGACCTTTAAAAAAAAAAACTAAGATATCAAATTAGGTCAAAAGTTACGTAGTGAAGTCGACTGAAGTCAATTAACTATTAAAAAGGAAATACTAACGTTACAATTAAATGTTACTTCTGATAATGTGAGGGTCTTGAACTGCAGCTACAAACAAAAAAGCTGCTAAACTATTAAAGTTTTATAGCCATTCAAGATGTATATTTATTATTCTATTTTTTGTACCATTCCTGTAATATCAATCTACCAGGTATGGAAGGGAAACTTAAATAACTTGACAATAAAGACTTTTTTCCTTCCTTCTTTTGTATTGTGTTAATGTGTCTTTATTATTCATGAATAAATAACGGGGGGGGGGGGGAATGTGCACCCGCTCATCTTACCTTGACGTAGCAGTAGTAGTGGCCAGCGTGACAACTGTAGCCAGAGTGCACCAGAACAGCATAAAGGCCGTACATAACAGGATCACCGGAGCTCTGAGACATGTAGGGGCGGATGTTCAGAAATTCTGGGTAACCGACATCCTGGAAGAAAGAAAAGAAAAAAAAGATAGTAATATGAGACCACTGAGAAATGAGACAGCTCTTTCAAAAAACAGCCAATAGTGTGAGAAAGCTTCGCTAACCTTTGTTATCTTCCCTCCGCTGAAGTTGGCAAACCTCTTCAGTGAAAGCGTCAGCACATTGGATGTTCGATGGACTGTGAAGCGCTTGGTTGCTGGCACTTTCTTTTTGCACCTGGAGAGGGGGGAAAAAACCCAGAGTCATGGTATGTCATGCAAAAAGGATATCTAAATGTGATTAAACGTGGGATGTTGTCAGTCTAGACAAACAGCACTCACTTGGCACACATGTAGGCATTCTCTCCACTGAGCACGTCCGGTTTAACAAACAGTTCCAGGGCTCGCACAATGTTTGCCGCTTGCTGACAGACAAAAAAAACAAACTAGTGGCTTAAAAACAGAAACTACACTTATTTTTCCAGGGAAATAAAAGGTTCTATTGAGATATTGTGCAACATACCCGAATCTCCACAGCGATGTCCAGGTAAGGGTCATATGTGTCTGACACGCTTTTACATATAGAGCATTTCACTGAAAGACAAAATTAAAAACAAATCTGACTCTCTACTTGTAAGGAAAAACAATCTGTTCATGTAACAAAGGTAATCAGTGATTGGTGGAATATTTCACACACGCGTTTGTTGCACTTGCTGTAAACAGAAGACCATCAAGAACAAGATTCAAGGCATTTAACTTTACACAAACGCAATCTCACTTTGTTCAGTCAGTAAATTCAGAATAATCCGCTGGCGTGGCAAAGCGTCACAAAAACTCTAATGACCATCAAATATTTGGTTAAAGGGCCGTGCATGTGTGAACGCAGTGTGACGAGTATTAACTAAAGCAAGCCGTTTTCGCAAGCTCTAAAAATGCAATGCACAAATGTGAAAAGTTCACAGCTTGTTTGTTTTCTTTCTACATTTCTGTCTGTGAAGAAACCAATACCTCTTGACCTGAGGTACCCTCCAAAGATCTGGTGAACCAGCGTTGTGGCCTGAGTCTGCCTGTCAAGCCTACGGACAGGGAGGAAACAAGGAAAACAATCACCAAAACAATATTCATATCAAACCAGGCCGTTTTTTAAAGCAACAACAATAAAGCCTTACTTAGGGTAGCCATTGAGACAGGCTTTCTGCATGGCATCGATGGTGTACCGCAAAAATTCATGGGCGTCCTCCTGGCTTCCAAAGCGAAAATGTCTGGCAATTTCTGTGGGAGACAAGAGTGCATGTTAGCCGTGTGCTAATTCAGTGTGTTAACAAAATTGAGTGCTTTATGACAATTATTCATGTTTTAACCACGGCGCTTACTGAAACAGAAGCATTTCGATCATTTTACAACGAGCAAGTGAGGACCATCGCTTTAAGTTTACTGAAAAGGTGAGCGTGACGTGTTATTCACTGCACAGAATTAAATGTTCCACACTGAAAACCCAAATCCTTTATATTTGCATTATGTCAGATAGAGGAAGAACCAACAATCCTTTGTTTTGCCAACATTTGTATTTTCTAAAAATAAGTTTGCAAAACAACCGAGAAGAATAAATTAATTAATTAATTACCCGACAACTTCCTGTCAGAATTAAGGGATAAAAAAAGACACACAAATAAGTCGTGGCAACTACATGGGTTACTTTGAGTCTTTATTCAATAAGTAAACATTTTTTTATATATGTTTTATATAGCAGCTTATAACTGGGTTTTGACTATTTAAGATGTCTACGTGTGGTAATTAGGCACACGCGTATTATAAAGTAATAATCAGTGAAGTTTATTTAATATGTTGTAAAGTTTAAAGATTACACTTTCATGGGTACTCACGGCTTTACTCTGAGTATCTCAGGCGTGTAGTTCAACAGTGACCTAATAAAAAGCTTACAGTCACTTAGTGACATAAGCAGATGGACGTCTCACATTAGAGATAATGCAGCTCTAAACCTTATTGTTATTTCCTGATGGGAAAAGGGGGAAAGTATGAGCTGGTAGAATTATAACGTAGTCATCACCACGTTCCCAGCACAGCATCCCTGTACGACAATGAGTCACCCCTAAGTGGGAAAAGGGAATACGACACCACGCTCTAATGACCTGTTTGAGGCACTTCTCAATGATGAGACATTGTGCAGATATGAAACCTGTGGGCGTATGATTGGATGGTTTTATTGTGTTTGATAGAGGATCAACTGCAGTAAGAGCTTTCGATTTTAGTGTGCCGTTTTTGTTGTTGTTGTATTTTTTTTTTTTTTTTTTTAAAGGGGTACGTGCTGAGCAAGAAGCACAGATGTTTAATTTTCATTATGCGCATTTACGTTGTTCAGGCTGTGGAGGCACATTTCTAACTGTGAGCGGTGGCCACCAGATAAATGAACGTAAAGGGAAGCCGTAACACACACACGCGCACACACACGCACGGCATATCTCTGAGTCTGGGCTGAAAAAAGGGGGGGGGGGGGGGGTGGACGGTACTGTTTTTGTGCTAAAGCTGCTCCTCTCAGCCCGCAGTCACAAGGAGACAGAGAGGGCATCAGGGAAGGAGGAGAGGGGGGAGGGCGAGGCAGGGAAAGAGGCGCAGGAGGTGGAGACATGACTGCAGCAGCACATAAGGAAGAAGCAGGCAGGTGGGTGGGGTGGGGTGGAGGGAGGGCTCCTGTGAGACTACAGCACAGTGCCTCAGCATGTCAAGGTGCAACTCGCACCTCATCGCTACTCTCTACGCGGGGTTCATTCACAGCCTGCAGTCTCACCGCTCCACTTTAGGTCTGCAGTGACTGGCTGCTGTCACATGGGACACTGTGGCCAGCGTTGCGTCATCGTGCCTCCGGCAGTACACAAACCAAAACTCCGGTGCCTGTGGATCTTGACACGGCTTGCAGTGAAACTAGCAAAGCACAAACGGCTCGGGGACAATCGCATGCTGTTGAAGGGGAGCTGCTGGTCTTACTTTTGAGGTCTCTGATGAAGGAGACGGGCTTGATGGCGTTGCCGGTGTTGGCAAAGGCTTGGATGATATGGTTCTGCATTATGCAGATCATACAAAAGCCTGACTGGTGACCTGAAACACAGATGACAAGAACAACTCACTAAATGACCATGAAGTACAGAAGCGTGTTAATGAGGCAGTATTCACATATTGGATTTAAAAGCAAAGTCAGAATTTGGCTGATGGTATTCACCAAAATACAAGCAACATGCCATTTATTATCCAATTTAAAACATCCATACAAATATTTAAAAGTGTATTTGTGTGTGCCAGTCAGTTCAAACCGATGTGCTGCTTTTGTAGAAATATCCAGGTATTTTTCAGTCAAATTTCGTTAAAGAAAATAACAAGCCTTACATACAGCATACAGTTTATGGAGCTTTTACCAAGCAAGGTTTGGTCCATTATAAAACACATATCCGAGAACTCAATTTGGTTTGACGGCTTAATCATGGCATGACCTCGACGTCTTTTGTCACCTGTAATACCACAACATAATAAGTTTTGATGAAACGAAAACAAGACTGTGCATCTGCAGCTTGGTTCCACACGTACAGACCAAAGTAGAAAGAAACCATTTATGTCGCTTACTATTTTACAGCTGAACCTACTGCGATGAAACCGTCAGCGAATTTTCGTTTGGCTTGTCACGAAGGTTAGACACTGACTGCTGAATGTTTTTGTGTCGTTTTTTCTTCTTCGGGCTGCTTCGCCTTGCATTCCACACTCAGCCCCGCACGTGAGGGTAACAGTAGCAGGGTTAAGAGTCATCTCCAAATGTTTTAGGAAAAAAACGTAAGCGAGTGAGAGTCTGGCAGCATTTGAGAGCAGCACACAAGTACTCACAGGCACGGCTGTGCTCCTTTGAGAGTAAGTAGTTGGCGAGTGGGGGAGTGTAGGTGAGACACTGCACTGTGGAGTTGAGGAAGCAGGTGTTCCCTAGGTTGTGGAGACCGGCTCCCACCCTGTACACACGCTCCCACTTGAGGGTAAGCTTGTTCCCTGGAAAGAGCATCTTCTGTGGGGCGGGGATCCCATCGCTCTGGCCCCCAACCACGTTCTCCGAGACTGGAGGAGGAGCGCACAGTCAATTTGGTGACATCATCGCACCAGTAATAAAAGCACGAAAGGCATACAAATGTCAAACTCTTAAAATTGGCTACATTTTCGGTTCAGTTTGAGAGCTTACCTTGCCTCTTTATTTGGGCCGGCTCTGTGGCCTTCTGGCCCGTAGCGCCCTCGTTCCGGGGGTTGAGGATCACATACTTGTTCTTCAGGCTGTCCAGTTGATAGGAGAAGCCCTTGCTGGCAGGCTCAAACTCTATCTTCTGCAACAGGACCTTCTTGGCAGAAGAGGCCAGCAGTTTGTTGAGGTCGCCCTCATCGCCCGTCTCCTTTCGACCAGGTTTTAATGCCTCCTTGAGTTTATCCACTATCGGCATTGTTGGAACATCACTGCAGAGAAAGTTGCATTGAGTGTCAGTGTCATAACTTGTTGTCACGGTCACTTCACTTCACTTCCACATGAAGATGCACAAAACAAATACCAACGCTCATTTCCCCCCCAAACTGTTCAATCAGTGTGCTGGGATTTGAACCTGTGGCGATGGCAGTGTTAATGGTCTTTTGTTGTCTTCCGAGGTGCCTGTTAATTTTCTAAGGGGCGTTATCAACGGGCGCAGACCTACAACCAATCAGAGCACCAAATTGTGTGACATAGCACTTCGCTAATCCGGCAGGAAGTACAGCAAATACATCCTTGTTAGCAGAATCTTCTTTTAGAGAAAATAAACTGTCCAGTTCATTCAATACTGACACAAGAGCGGATACATAATGTTCCAGATCAGTGGCGGCCATCTTGTTTACAAAAACATTAGGAGGTTGGTAACATAGGCTGCGGTGAGGGAGTGTTGGAGATAGGAGAGGACAAGCATTGAGAGGACGTAAGGTGTTAACAGCTGCTGTTAACTGCCAGGGCAAACTCGTATCACTTATTTTGCCTGCATCAATGTTTTTATTGTTATCTTCTCTTCTCTTCCTCCAATTGGCGTGTTTCTTCAGTAAAGCGGCAGTAAATCTGGACTATCAGTATTATGAGTGATCAAAAAAAAAATGACTAAAACAAAAAACAAATGAAAACATTTACATTGGCTACCTGCTGCCCCTTTAAATACAGTGCCACTGAGTGCACTAAAAAGGACCATTTCAGTGTACATAAGTGTGTGTGTGTGTGCACATTTCGCACAAAATAATGTCTGCCAGAATCAGCCGAGTGAAGGCCTTCTGACGTGTTTTGTTTTTTTTCCTACAAAAAGGCAGCAGGCCGGCAAAAATGTGCTCAATGCTGACTGAGTAGCCAGTTAAACCAATCATTCAGTCTCCTATTGCCTCAATTTATTCGCGATGTAGGCGAGCTGCCCCCAAGCACAACAAACCCTCGTAAAAGTGAAAGCATTGCATCATGCAGATGTCACACTAAAAAGAAATCACCAAAAGGCACGGAGAGAGTCGTGCTCATCAGAGTGGGCGGTGACGTCATGAAGAGGGAAGGAGGGCTCAACATGTATTGTATGCACAAGGACGCGCTGACCTTCACGTGCCGCTGATACACGCAAGGACGCAACTGAACTGCAAGACCGGGCAGCAATGTTGATGCACTGACCACAACACACACACACAAACACACACACACACACACATGTATAATCATGTTATTGTGTCAAGACAATTAGTTTCTTTCTAATGTTTGTGTTTGCGTCTGGAATGTCTCAGCAGCTACACTGACAATGAGCAATTATCTGAAGTACTGTACTTTTGATCCTGTAAGGTGATAGTTATGCACCAGTAGTGACATCCAGGCATTGATATTAGCTGCGGCTACGAGTGCTAATATACAAGCACAGATGCAGTATATGGTCTTATAGCGTAACTGATCAGAAAAGCAAAGTATCAACTCCAACTTACATCAAAACCTAAATCAGATAATGTGAGATGCCTAATGATCGATAGTAGGCGCCTGGCCTGACATCTCAAACGGCAAAGGGTTATCTTCAGATGTGGATGGTTACAACTGTTTGCAATGCATTGTTCCTTCAAATGGTTCATTTAGCTCGGCACCGTTTGCTGTTGTTCATTTTTGTCGTACAAGCCTCAAGCTGGACTGTATCAATACTTTAATGCTGATGTTTTACAAGTTTAGCATTCCGGTATATTCATACTTTCTTGTATGTAATAGAAAACTATTTCAAGTAATGGCTGTGGGATTATTAAATAGTGAGCTTTCAATTTGAACATGAAAACAAGTCTCATTTTTATATCCACTAATGAGTTACACTGGTTATAAAAATAACTATAATGTGCTTGCCTCATACTTTGGAGGTAATCCTCACACTGTCATGCTTTGATACATCAGTGGAGTTGTCAATATTTTCTTCAAGTTGAAGAAATACATCTGATAATGCAAACTACAGGCCAAACATCAGCAAAAAGTGACATTTGCCTAGGTTTCTCAGAAAATACAGGTGATACTGATGAGTATAAAAGGTGCATTAGAACACCATACCAGGACCGAAACACAGAAAGGGGTTGAAAATTGAGAAATGCTAATTTTAGAGATTCTTTATAGAGTTTACATCAAAATGTCTAACTGCAAAAAATCCTTTAGTCTTAAAATCTGCATTGTACGCCTGTGTTTCTGATGTTAGGAATTGTTGGAATGCATTTCCCCCCTCATTAATTTCAAGTCTATGTTAAAATACACTTGACAGTGCAGGCTGCCTGAAAAGTCAGCTAGAATGGTGCATTCGTGTGCAAACCTATAGACAAAAAAACATTTTAAATAAAAAATAAAAAAACTCCCTGACCAGAGGTTATTGTGTAAATACAATGCTGTGGATGTCAGAGTTCTGCCATGCAGCTCAACCACAACACAAATCATTTGTCAACATACAGGAGCCACAGCTCTAGCAATGAAATAGCTAACCACCCACAATAGACAGGGAAAAAATGACAATGAATTTATCAATTGCTCAATAAAAAGAAAACTATTTTGCAAACCAATAAATTGTAAAAATTCTTTTTTGAAGTAAACAATTGCTGGTTCCAGGTTCTATAATTTGAGGATTTGTTTCTCTTTCCATTTTGAACCACAAACTAGAAAGTTCTCAGTTTTGGACCGTGCAAAACAAGCTATTTGAAGCAATCATCTTTGGCTATCTTTGATATTTTATAGACAAAACGATTAATGACAAATAAATCAGCACTTTAACCAATAATGAAAACACCAGTGGTGGAATGTAACTAAGTAAATCTACTCATGTATTTAAGAACAATTTTGACATTTTGCATTTTATACTACTTTAAACTTCAACTCATTACATTTCAGGGGAAGATAGTGTTTTTTACTCCATTACATATATTTGAAACTTAAGTTACTTATTACATAAACATATGACATGTTTATATGATATGATGCAGTGCTACACTACTAATCAACCCAGTAGTCCAAAGTACCTACAATTGAAACATTAAAATTCTCTTACATGTATTTGTTAGCAATAGAAACAGAATAATTTACAATTCTATAATATAACATGATGAATGGAGCCATTCTGCATGATGAGCTTTTAATACTCATGATGGAGTGTTTTTAGACTATGCTAATCATACTTTTACTTAAGTAAAGTATCGGAGTGCTTCTTCCACCACAGTTACTGTTAGTTGCAGGCCTAATACTGACGTTAACCGTTTTTTTATTATTACGTCCATATAATGATAGATCAGAGAATTGTGACGACTTTCACCTCGATGACAGTGTGAGGGACGCGTGATGACTTCAAGGGCTTCCCAAAATATAGTAATCACGACTGAGAAAATACGCCTCAACAAAGTGAACCATGCGAATTTGCACGTCATGATTTTAGATTTACTAATTGCCCAGATGTAGAGAGCAAATAGAGTCACGCTTTACGGTTCATTTATAAATAAACCAAAAAGCTTTAACTTTGTTTAGGCAAATTCCTTAATGAACGTAATTACGTTTCTGGCATGAACAATACTGCTGTGTCACTAAATATTTAAATGACAACGAAAGCAGACAAAACACAGAGACCATTCATGCTTTAAAAGCAACTTAAATCAGAAGTATACACTCATAAACAAATAGAATTGCAAACGATGGACTTTATGGAGAGCACCTGAAGACAGCACAGCTATTTGCTGTCACTTCTACAATCACTGGTTAGCTGCCTGTTCTCACTGATTTTCAGTTCTGCTGGTTCGTAATTATCGTTATTAACTCGAAAAGCCGGGCAGCCTCTGTACTATAGCTGGAGTCAACTCTTACGGCCAGTCATCATGGCTTAAATGCTAGGTTGCTAACGTCAAGCACAGCTAACGTTAATGTCGTCCTGAACGGTCTCAAGTTTGGAGACAAAACGTCGTCAATACTTCGATATATACTTTCAACCTTCGGTTTTTAATTTTTGTCATTCTCTTGCTGTTTGCTCTGCCGTTTGCTGTCTTTTTACGCTTGACAGTAGCAGCAGAAAATTAGCCAGCGAGCTAACTTAACGTGGCGAGACCTCCAGCCTCCCTCAATGCTGCAATGTGGGTTAGCATCTCAGCGTCCCGGTGGCTAACAATCCCCCAGCCGCCACATCCTGCCTGTTTGTTTAACAGCACCACCCTGGAAATACATGCTAACGCATATTACGTGTATCCAAAAGGCGTTAGTTCACTCACCTTTCGTCCAATCGTCCAAAATCGTTGACAGAGAGGTCTGCTTCCTCAGCTGTAGCTTTTGGGTCTGGTATTTTCGCCCATGCTGCATTATCAGAGGGCGGTGACAACAATGACTGACAGGGATCAAAGACCAATCGGAGAACAGGTCACGCCGTATCCGAAAGGTTCAACCAATCAGCGCCTAAACTGACGTAGCGCTGTCGGGGAGAAAGCCACACGTGACTTCCAGCTATTGCTGTTTACCATTGATGCAATCGGCACGTTAATAATTTTTAATGTAACAACAAAGAGCGCCGCAAAATCCTCTATTGTAGTCTGCAGCTCTGTGAGGTTTGCATCAGCAAGCTGCTTCTCGCTCAGATAAAACTAATCCCTCGAGGAATTAAATCGCTCCCCTCGTGCCAGTTGCTGCTCGATATTACTGCTGATTTTACCAAATCTTGAATGATTGTAAAATGTTAGATTCTATCCATATTAGGTACCACTGCACATGAAGATTAACACTTCATTAATGCTGTAGGAGTAAACTGTGAGTGAAAGAGCTATATACTGTATTATCATGTTTGATCATTGCACATACACATACTGTATGTGCACATGGACAGGCTCGTGAAGGAATGTCTAAGTAACACGTGTTGTCTCCACTAGGCGGCAGCAGATTGCTGGTACAGTGTCGCAAAGCAGTTATTGGTACTCTAATTAATGCCCTCGCCTCTATCAAGCCTTTTTAATAATGAAAATGATGCATGATACTTAGGTTTATTAAGCATTTTTTTTGCTGCTACATGCAAAAGGGAAATCCTGTTCTCCCTGCAACACGTGTGCCCGACTTTACTGTATATTTGCATGTACATATAGCGAACAAAGCCACTTCCCTTTTTAAAAAGAGTGGTCTGGAGCTGGAGTCTGCACACATTGACCACCGATGTGAAAATAAGCAGTGCAAAGCATCAAATCACGGTTTGGCATTTAATATAATAGTCAAATGTACAGTATTGTTTCAATTGGACATGCATGCAAAAATCATCTCAAACGTCTCATGTGAAGCCAGCACAAGACATCATACTTGACTACAGTTTAAACTGAAGAATTTTTTTACACTCTCATATTAATTATTAAAAAGTCACATAACATTTGCTCAACACTTTCATGGTCATGTCAAAGGCTCTGCAAGTAAATGGGTGACTGGTTACAATATGTTCTTTAATGCACTGTCCTTAACGATGAGCCAGTCAGTCAGTTCAAAATTAGGCCTCAAATTTGACCTTTAATGCACGTAAAATGTCTGTATTTTGCTAACACTGTTTGGTCTTCTCTGTCTATAATATCAATGGCGTCATTTGTCACAAAAATAATCAAAATGTGGGTCTCAAAACAATATGGTGAATCATATAACCTGTTATATAAATAAAATGTGTTCTTACACTAAAGCATTACAAAGAGAAGAACTATAACAGAAAAAAATACAAAATGGAGGATCCAATCCTCTTTTTCATTGGAGACAATAGGACTGCTGTGACACCGGTGTTCAAAGTGCATTCTTTTCTATTTAGGACTATGTAAAGAAAACAATTAACAGAAACACCGGTCGTTCTCACTCCAAACAGGTTTGCCACACCTTTAAAGAGGGGAAAGGTTTTGCATACTCAGCGCAAGAAAGAATCTGAAGCAGGACAGGCAAGAGGTGGCACTCGTTCTTTGTAGTAGCTCTGCTGTCACAAATCGGGGTGCCGACTGCCAGCTCATGTTATTTATGAACACACAGATTCACAGAATTGTTACACTTTGAGTTATATGTGTTGCATTGTAGAATTATAGTTCACTTTAAACAACACCTTCAGTTAGAAAAAAAAAAAAAGAAAAAGGAAATCAGAAATGAATAGCGCAAGAACAAAAATGCTAGGAACAATAATACTGAATTGTGATGATTATCCCTTTATTTCAGCTGAGGGAGAAGTGGTTTATGAGGAAGTGCTTTGGATTTAGGGGTAGGAGTTTCTGAAAGTGCTGAATTCATTAGATTTGATTTTTTTTTAAATGTAAGGAGTCCTGTAAATAAAAAGTTTTTTTTAATCCTTTTTTTCCAATCTCACCACAGAGCACACAATTTTCGGCTTTCTTAAAAATAAAATAAAAAAAAGGAAAATAAGAATTTGACTTGTGTAGGCTATTTATTTGTTTTGGTTTGTGTGGTATTTGTGTCTTAGTATATCTCAGCTGCAGACATCCTCAGACTATTGGGCAGTGGTGGAGTTAAGGAGTTAAGGGTCTTCGATGTCCAGGAATTCCTTTTTGGGCTGCGCTTCCCCTCTGTACCAGGCACAAGAGTCATCACTCCTCTTGATACAAGCAAAGTGTTTGGCCTGCTTCCCGCTGACTGTCTTCTCAATCACCCAGTCCGTCCACAGGCACTCCGTTGGGCTGCTGATTGTGCAGGGGATGGAGATGCAGCGAGTGATCTGAGGGCCCGAAAAGAGATCAGGGTAAGTGATTTAAAATTGCAAACAAGCAAATGCATCTCTTGAGGTTAATATAGTTTGTGGTAATTCTACTTTAACTACTGAATATCCTTTCTACCTTGCAACCACAGCCCATTTCGTAGCGCTGAGTCAGGCTCTTCTTCTGTGTGGCACTCGTTGCCTCCCAGGACTCAATGAAGTCACACAAAGTGACATGCACCGTCCCGTCACTCTCCAGTTTGCCTGCAGTGGAAGAAGAGTGCATTAGAGGCAGTTAGATGGCACGAAAACTGACGATGACCAAAGATGTACCAAGGAACACTATCGGTTATATTTTAATAAGGTGTGATTTGTAATGTGGTAAAAAGTTATACCTGTAATAAGATACTCCTTCCCATTAGTCTCCAGAGTCACTCCACACACTGCAGAGGAGGGAGCAGTGTAGATGGCGTCAACAACCTGGGTGGGACCTTTGAACATCTGACAATTCAAACAGAGAAAAGAACATTTAGATTCACATAGAAAGTAAGTTTATACCCCAACATGAAAATGATAGCTTTATCCTATGTACCTTGATCTGTTTGATGTCATACTTGATCCGTTTGATGGTGTTTCCATAGATGTCATTGCCAACGTCAACTTCCTGCATTCCAACTAACTTTGCCCTGATAACTGGAAAGAAACAAACAAAAACAAACCCACATTTACATTCATCGTATTCGAAGACAAAAAGGGAAACACTATTGTCATGTTTAAACCCTGAACTGGATCCGGGTCTGTCTGTATCTGATCTAAAGCCCTGCCTGGGATTGGCAGGCTGGAGTCGGCCACAGCACATTGCTGTGGCTTGGATCTAAGGAGTTTGCTTGTGCCAGGTACTGGGAAGACAGAGGCACATGAGTGTTTCATCAGCTGCAATCACAGGGAGGAATGTGCGCTGCCTGCTCCCAGGCTCCTGGGCCGACACAGGAGGAAGCTAGTCAGCAATCTTTGAAAAGCTGAACCCCCAGGCCTCTCTGCCGGGCCTGCCTCTATGTCTGGATAGAGGTGCTGACATGCAAATCAACCTCTCTTTCGCGTGCAGTCTGCCCCCCCCCCCCCCGCACTCAGAATTTGCAGCCCCAGCCCGAATAAGACAACAGTTGGGGGGGGGGGGGGTTAAAACTTAAAATGGGAAACTTTGTTAAAATCCCAACAAAAGACCCATTTA
>JAVQJL010026881.1:0-16090 GCA_036024295.1 Nannoperca obscura | reverse complement strand
CTCTCTCTCTCTCTCTCTCTCTCTCTCTCTCTCTCTCTCTCTCACTCTCTCACACACACACACTCAGTTCACATTTGGACATAATTACTCCTTGCTTTGCTCTCATTGGTCACAGGTGTTGCCTCCAAATGAGTGTAAATGAAAGCCATTAATCGTTGCTAGAGGCGAAGCTGAAAGCGAGTGATTAGCAACAACACAGAGGGCACTCTGCACCAGAACATGACTGCAGGTAGGAGGTGGATGGATGGATAGAGGGAGGAAAGGTTGCATGAATAAAGTTTAACTTATGCAAGAAATGCTGTAGATTGATGAATGCGTTGAAGGCGGGACCGTACTTTCTGACACGATAAACAAGGTTAACCTCTATACAAATGTCTCTGTTGTAGTAAGCACAGGTGAAAATCTACCTCTCACACTGCAAGAAATGCTTAAAGGATTATTCCAGTGTACAGAAAGCAGGTCTTACTTTTGTAATGTTGACTGGTTATGATGACATTGTACTCACCCAGGTGATTGCTGAGCTATGACCATGTCGTGGATATATGCAGCCTACACATAAGACTGGGTCTGGAATTGAGGTAAAGACAGTAACACAGTTCAGCTACCGTCACAGTAGGTACCTCATTGTGACATTTACTTTTGATATTTTACACTATAAACTAATTCCAATGTGAATCTGGAAATATAAATACATTGTCTCTGCTTGGCCAAAGATGTACATTGTGAATGAACGTCCATGAATTTGCTTACAAGTTAGACAAAAATAGACCTGAGAATCATCATATTTTAAGTTTCCTTCAGAATCAAAGTAACCCAGTGACAGTTATCTGTACATCCATGTGTACATTGCAAACAGGGATTGCTAGTAGTAAGTGCGGCATGCTTTTAATGGTGCCGATTTGTCTAAATGTAAATCAGTGTAGGCTAAAAATACGGCGCATAAGTTGTAGCCCACAGGTCATTTGTGTCCATTAGCTTAAGATACACTGACAAAGCACACAGAATGCAAGAACTCTGAATATAAAGGAAAACACTGCTTTTTGTTTTGTAGTTATTTATCTTTCCATTGTTTTGGGGTTCTTATCTTAAGGCTTCTTGCTTTCATCTATTGCTGTTGTTGCTCTCTGGCCTCTTGCCTTTTCTTTGGCTGCTGGCATCACAACACTGGCCACAACAAAACACAGCTACAGCAAATATTATACCAGCCAACAATCTGTACATCAGAATAATGCAGAATATACCCAATTTATTGTCAATTTACACTTATTCTAGTTTACACAGACATGGATGGATGGATGGATGGATGAGTGGGAAGATGAATGATAAATGATCCCTCTGAAGTTCAGAGGATTTGTTAGAATTTGCTTGAATAACAGGCACAGCCAGGCTGCAGGGATAACTGGGGGAGGAGGGTGGTGGATGGATGATTGTGTCTAGGAGAGGTTGATTAGCACCAACATGAAGTAATGAGCAACATACAAATGACAAGCGGCACCCTTGTGAATTACAGAGATTAAGGTAAAGATGAATTGAGGTGAAGATAGATTAAAGGAAGGTTCATTAGAGAGAGAGATGGCTAGTAATATCACTGATTAGATTGATGGTTTTGCGTGTATACGAGTGAAAGGTGGTTAAATGAACTAACTGATGATGGATTCTTGTCTTTCATCAGGATGTAGAAGAAGACAATATTGTGAATTTACTGTTTACATATCAAGGATAGGACAGTAACTGTACTCTACTAGATGTGGTGGTAGGTTAAAGTAACATCACCTTAAACACCAATCCCTGCCTAGAGGTAGGAGTGTCCTTTATACCGTGGCCACTGAGAATTCCTGATTCTGATTGGATGGCAGGTGACCATTCATTTCTTGTCATTATTGTCATTATTACTGGACATGTCTGACACACGGGTTTGTTTGTTGTTCTGAATGAATGCAGCAGCTCACAAGAGAGTGAGAAAGAGAGCCGGCATGTGGGTGCATCTACAGTGTGAGAGCGAGTGCTGGGTGATGTGTGGCGTTCAGTGTTTGTAGGTTAAGTGTATTAGTGATTTGGGAGCAGGTATTCTATTTACTGCTGCCACGAAACCTGATTATAAATTCTGTTATGATTTCAAAACTCCTGTATTTTAGTTCAGTCAAACCAAACTTGTGACTTCCTTCTCCAGGAGGTTGTTAGCGATGCTACATGTTGAATTCTAAGGTGCAACTCTATAGACTGTGTCTCAATTCAGGGACTGTATGCGTGGCCCTGCGAAGGCCGAACCCAGCGTTGTTAAATGAGACGGTCTGGACTACGGAGGATTTCCTATTTGCTTCATTAAACGCCACTCCTGTTGCCTAGCAACTTTGACAGCTGCCGTTGAGGTTTTCAAACCATTAGCATTTGTATCGTTAGCTATATGAGTAAGCTGAAACCCAATACTTACATTTAAAAGTGTAATCCTGCTCAGCCGCTGTTGATGCCATATAATCGTGTATTTAGAACCATCCTTTATACTAAACTGGCTTTAAAAACAATAGGATTTCTCAGCCACAATGTTGAAATAATTAAACCAAAATGATCAATGACACTCTACTACGTTGAGGAACATTCAAACTGTTGCTAAACCAAGACTTTGGAATGGGAATAATTCAATAACCTACAGCTGCTCCCACTTTGCCACTCTTTTGTGAGTTAAGTTAATGAATGAATTTAAACTGATCACATGTGCATGTTTGTATGCAAGTGGCCATAGTATAAAGGGGTTTTACATCCCAGAATTGTACTGGATTCCTCTGACTCATCAGGCATTATTCCTAACTTTACACAAAAAATGAAATAGTTTCAAACGTTGTTTCAGTGAACGCGCCCTGCTTCCCCAGAGAAAGCCTCCTGTAGAGTGTAATGACAGGAGATAGGAGGTTTTCACCTGGCATTAGAAGGTTAGAAGACAGTTGGTAGGACACTGACATCCCCTGCTGTGTCAGTATCACATGTCCACTCTACTTAACAACCTCTTCCATCACAGAGCAACCATCACCAAGGTGACACGGTGAAGCTGTCGCTGCCATGCCCTTTGAGACAGTCACTGTGCCAGAGAGAGGTGAGGTACAGCCAAAGGATGAGCTGCAGATCTACAGCAAGTTTAGGTTTTTCAGCAAGATTTAAAACATAATAATAAAGAGCAGTGAAAGAATCGGAACAAATACCTAAAATAAAGCAAACATTTGAGCTTGGTTAAAACAAAAAAGTTCTTAATAAAAAGAACTGTCAGGCATCAAATATTTACCTTTGATTTTCTGGCAGAGGTAGGACGGCACGTCCTACAACCTGCCAGCATCAGAGCCACATTCTACAAAGTGAATCAGTGCTGCAGAGGCTTTAACTCTGCTTGTGTCATCAATAGAAATCTCTACAGGGCTTAAAGCTTTCCTTTGCCTGTGTGTACCAGTGTGTTTAAGACAGTGTGACTGATTGAGTGATACAGGAGACAGATGGTGTTTGCCAGTCTGTCAGTCAATAGTAGCAGACCAGAACAGTCTTAATATTATTAGTAGCATTAAAGGCTGCACAAGAACATCAGTGATATGCCAGTGCTGCGGACCACACAAACTAGTTTGAACAGTTTCTAGGTTAAAAATTAATTTAAAAGGTAATGCTTAAAGATACAACTAAAGTAAAAACACAAAAGGAAACAACACAGATTCCTAACAAGCTCCATGTTCATGTGGCTGACTGCAGGGGCCAATAATAACCTAGAACGTTACGCAAACTCCGTCAGTGTTGGACTACTTTTTCAAACATGGCTGAACAACAGAGGAAAAGTCCAGACTACAAACAGCAGAAGTTGTGGACAACAACTCACTTGATGACTCAAGTTAAAGATGCTTCAAAGTAGAATATTTCTCCTCAGTCACCTTAATATAGAAGTTAACATCACAAAACAGGACTACAAAGAAAGCTCTTAAAATCTCACAAGAAACAAGAAACATGACAGGAAACACAAGGTCCTCCACATTGAAGAAATCTTCTTTTAAAGAGCTGGCTGACATGGAAACTGTGCCTGTGATTATTTAATGCACACTCATTGACATACATTTAAGATCATTAGAAACACATCTCAGTATGATGTCATACAGCACAACCACACAGTTGAAACAGCACCTCTCGAAAACCCTTTCACCTGCATAGAGGTAGGATTTATCACAGGCCTGTTTACAGACTGAATGAGTTTGAGCTAGTAACTAATACACATCAACAACAGCAGCACAACATCGGCTATCAAACATTCAATGTTCACTGCTGAGTTGTCACAAGTTATTTTGCAGTCTATTGGCTGACTCAGAGGACCAGACAGCAGCCAGTTGGTCAAATTAGGGAGAAGAGGCCAACCTAACCATTGCCTGCAGGCCATAGTCAGACTCTACAGTATATTGTATACCTCCAGGACATACCCTCATCCCATTCCTTACCTTGTGGCAACCTGTGTGCCACTCCACTCAGCTTTCCACCCGTCTCTCTGGTGTTCCTCCAGAGGTGGGAAATTTTCCAACAAGGCAGAACATGTCTATGTAGACAGGTGTAAACTGTCTGGATCACTTGAAACTAAAATGAGCAAGATCCCCACACTTTCATCAACTCAACAGCAACACTTCCTGGTTTTTCTCTGACATGTGATTGACCCAACCAATCAGAAGCTAGGTAGACAATACTATGGTAAATGTGAGGAGAAACCATCAGAAGAACATTCAGCTGTTTGTCAGGATAAAATATTTTATCGCTAAATATTCTTTTAGTAAATCAACTCAGTGGCATTAACCTTTTTCCACATCTTCAACGTGAAAGCGTCACATGAACTATCAGTGAGTGATCAGATGTCACAGCTTTGACTTTGGCTCTCCCCACTCTTTGAGGCTTGTAATGTTATTGATAGAATTTAAGCGTATTCAGACTCTGGTTAGGGTCTGATGAATGGCTCGAAAATATACTGTGTGCCTTCCCTCAGGCTACATTATGCATGCCATACAGCCTATCAATCACCACCCTGCCAGCACACCAGTCACATTCACAGAACTCTAAACTGTGGAATAAAGATGAGGGGCTGCTTGCCTTTTGGCAGAGTATCGACAGCTACACTTAGAAAGACAGATGGACTTGACGTGAGGATAAAAAGCATTTTTTCTACTTTTTTTTGCCGGTGGGTAAATAGGCCAAGAAAAAAAACAATGTTTGATGTTTGCCCTGTCAATATGGCTTGTGCTTGATAACCAGGCACGTGAAGCAGGAGGCACTCAGCTGTAATCCTCCAATGGGATTGGGGGGAAACAAAGTAGACCAGGAAGGACTCACGCTGTGTCGGTGATGAGTGGTAATCATGAGAGGATGGGAAGCGCTTTTATTAGGGTAGAGCAGGTCAGGAATGAAAGCACTTCAGAGGCATGCAGGCAAGCATGCACACACAAACACAATCCACAGCGTGGAGAGACACCATGTCTCTCAGCAGTACCAATGTAAACTGCTGATGACACTCACAAAAACATCCTTTTAGGGGAAGTCAACACTTCTGAGGTAAATACGCACAAGCATGTTTTCACAAGGTGTCATAACTCAAGGGGACTTTCTGTAATAGTTCTGCAATAAACTGTCGATTATATTCCAGTGTTTGCTGGTCACAAACTGGACGTGTGGGTGTGGGTTCTCTCCAGGTACTCTGGCTTCCTCCCACCATCCAAAAACATGCAATTAGGTTATTTATGAGTCTAATTCTAATTCTAATGTCTGTCTCTGTGTGTCAGCCCTGTGATTGACTGGTGACCATCCAGTTTCCTGTATGTGGTGATGTGTGTGTGAGAGGAGATACAATAGCATAAAAAGTTAGGAAGCAGTGCTGAACCTTCCTTCCTGACTCATTCTTAAATCTAAACCTCACTCAAAATACCCAGACTTCTGTGAATTTGGTTCTTTGTGTCTATTCCAGATGTCATTTCCAGATGTACACAATGCATGCAAATAGAAACGCAAAGAAATAATACACAAAAGGAGAAGAAAAACATATCTCCATTATGAATCAAAACTCAAACACTGAGACCTCATTGGCATGCAAATTCTTTAAAATAGCTTGACATATTGATAAACACTCAAAAGCTTGTGAAAAGGGCTTTTCAAAACCTTGAGCGGCAGCGCCAAAACCACAGTTTACAAAGTACAAAGCCTCCCAAAGGTTAATGGGATTCCTCGGTTACCAACAAAAAATATCTTAAGTTTTTGGAGAAAGCCACTGGGATGTGGTGGTGGTGGGGGGGTCCTCAATGTGTTTACAGGAGATGAAAGAAGAAGAATATTTTGTCTATATTTTGAACTTTAATATTGTAACATGACTCAACTTTTTTATAAATAATCTGGGAAGCATTTTACTTTCTCAGCCTCTGGAAACTAGTCTGGGTTGAAACTCAGCCACAGGCACACATAAGCAAACCCAAGCAGACCTTAATAGAAAGCCATCTACTGCAGTCGTTAATGTGAAGGATTTAACACAAAGCAACCTCATCGTGTTGTGGAAATGGAAGGAAGCAGCCTTTTCACAAAGCCTGCCAAGTAGAGCACAAATCACACATGTTGAGTCAGAAGGTGTCGCAGAAAATGTTGCTTCTTTTCCAAATATGACTCAAACTTTATCCACAAGATATTTTTTTACATGGAATTTATAATTAAAAATTATTATAGTGTCCAACATCTGGATCAACCATTGGCAAGAAAAGCTCCCGTGTGGCTACTTTCGTTTTCTACATGTCTGGTTGGCTACATGCACTGCAGGGGTTCTACTACTCTTTTGTACTTGAAACAAAATATAGAAATGTCTCTAACAAAAGTTATTTAGTAAATGCTGAGACTGTCCTTCCCAAAAATCTGACTGTATAGGTCGTCCGTGCAGGCACCTTAGTACGACCCATATTTATGTTTATTGCATACCTATAAAGAGCCACAAGTGTCTCCTGTGTGAAACCAAAAGTCAACATTGACTTATTTTAACCCAAACCATGATCTTTTCCCAAACTTAACCTTGTTAGTTTCACAATGTTAATCACGTTTTTATTATTGTTACCATGGCGATGAAGGTCCAGCCTGCCTATATACAGTATGTTGTTTTGGGAGTCACTGACAAATGACCTGATCTGTCATTTCGGTTGGAGGCTGAACTCAGAGGTTTACTTTTATGGCTTTCCGTCAGTGCACTATCTGAGCGGCACAACCTTCCATCAGTACCAGCTGACAAAGTCCAGATCCGAAAGTATAAATCACATTACCTGGAGTGATAATTCTTCAGCTCAAACACCTGCGGATATTTTGTGTGCACTTTAATGTTGAAAGCCAATTTAGTAAACACACCGTGTGTGTGAAGGCATGACGATCACATTAAGATCTACTGTAAAGACTTTGAAATTGAAAGCATGTTCCTGTAACTTCAGGCTATGTCAGCGTTGAGGTGATCAGCATTGAGCGCTGAGCGGTTGCAGCTGCTACTCTGAAAGTATTTGAATGTGCTTTGTGTTCCTGCTTTATGAAATCTAATTCTGAAGTTTGTCCTGCCCCCCCTCTGCTCGCCCTGCTGTGACCGTAATCACAGATATCCTACATCTCCATTTCATTGAGGTAGTGTTCAGTTCACACAACACCCTGGCAGTGTTAATTGAAGTCTTTCAAGTGGAGGAACACAATAATTACCCCTGCTGACCTTTAAGTTTCCCTTTCATCTCCTCTCATCTCATTTTCTTTTGTCGCCTTTTTAACTTGTTTTTTGTTTCCTTTTTTATTCCTTTCCTTTCTTAGAGTTATGCTGCATTGCAGAAAACTCTGAACTTGAAACTTCCCGGCATCCAACTAGATAAAGTACAAAGGAACGACAAATCCATCTCCCCCGACTTCATGAAGAAGCAGATGTCTGACGTTGCACAACAATGGCCGCACCCATGGAATCCTTTATTGTACATTTCAATCAATAGGGGAGGGGGTAGGATGTATTTGTAGACTACATTATTTGTCTTAGGATAAGAAATGGAATATTTAGATATGTTTCCAAGTATGAAAGTGTTGAATAATATTACATGTCGTTGTTCCTCCACTGTCCACTGCTTGGACGCTACACTGCTGTTGTGTGTACACTTGCCGAAGAAACGTCAGTTTGTCACAGTCAGCCATGGTTTTTGTGTGTTTGGCGTCGTGCACCTGGAACACATGGAAATTGTGACTGCCGACTTTGACTGGAACGCAGCATTAAACCGTGTACACGCACATATCCAGACTTCCTGCAGATATCGTCGGTGCGCCTCCTTAAAGCATATCATTTGTGGAGAATGATTCTGTTTTGTCCTTTAAGTGGCACGTTGCATCTCTCCGGGGCCTCGGATGTGATAATAGCTGCCTCTTAATAACAATCGCTTTTCTCTGGGTTTATTTTGACAAACGGCGTGTCTGAAACATGCAAACAGATGTGACCTTAACCAAGCGCTTGGGCGGATTTGTGTATTCAATTAGGTTTGAAGGGGAAAAGTCATTCATGCATATTTTGAAAAGAAAGCAGGGGAGAGAAAAAATGTCATTGTCATGGCAGTGCATTAATTACCAGATCTTCAGGGATCAAATCCATGGATTTTTTCCTCTTTTGATGTGTCATTTGTTTTGCGTTAAAAATAGAATCCTGCTCGTTTTGGGGACATCATAGTAATGAATTCACTGAATTAAACAAATCAAATAATGACGATGAGAATTCACATCAAAATAAAGATGTCTAAAGATGCATACGTGGGTCGGATGGTGACAAACAGCAGACTGCAGCTGGGAGCTGACACAAGGCTCCTGGTTCACCATGTCCAGGTCACATGATGACAGAAGCAGGAAAAAACACTCGGCACCTCGTTCATATATACAGCTGCAGAAATGATGAGAATAATATTTACCTCAAGTAACTGTAAAGCGTCCTGCCAGCACATGACTGCACCCACACACACACACACACACTTAATCTCTTAGAGATCACATTAGTACTGCAGAAAATTACTTCTACAGTTTAAACAATACAACTTAGAAGAAGCTAATTTAATATGGCTCAATGCTTTTGTGTTACATATTTTACGTAGAGTTTTTAATTAATACAAGTTTTAAAAAAAAGAAGTATTTTCCCATGAAGGGAACACACACTGAAACCTGATTAGTCAGAATATGATAGGAAACTGGTTTATTATTCAAGACAAAAGAACACAGCTTTATTAAGAGGACAACTCAAATGATGAGGACGTGGATGTAATGTTTCCAAATATGTTGAAATATATCCTAAAAAGTAGCAGATCAATTCACTTTCTTGACTTGACATTTGTAATTCATGGCTCAATTCAGACGGGATCAAATAAATGATTTGTCTTTTTGCCGTTGACCTCTTTGACATTTTCTGTGCTTTTCCAGCGCGTTTCTCTCAGTATGCCAGGAACACATTTCCAACACACCCATGGCAATAATTGGAAAACGAAAATGGCAAAACACACAAGAATGTTACTATTAACTGTTTTATTTATTAACTATTACTTTCCAGTGTTACGATACAAACACAGACACAGTAAGTCAGTCACCTCCAACCAGTGAGCTACAGACGGGTGACCAGTTCTCTTCCAACTGTGAGGCCTCGAGAAGAGACCAATGAATATTTAAACATCTAATATATTTCACACTCACACACACACACACACATTATAAATTAATGGGTCTATCCAGATTCTTGTTAGTGTAGTGACCCAAGTCAGTATCGATGTACTGTATCATTTATGTGTGTGTGTGTGTGTGTGTGAGAGAGAGACAGGTGACAGTTAAGGTCACTGCACAGGATTTGATATATGCAGTCTGCTGCAAAATGACAACACACACACACAACTCACTGTATTCCAATGAACAAAAATAAGAAACTGTGTCAGCTAAACGTAAAATCACATTGTACATGTGTCCATCAGGTGAAGCTCTTCCAGCCGGTCCAACAGTGGCATAAGCTTCAGTTAGATAACAAGCATAAGAAACAGCACAGTTCGAGAGGTCACAGCACCACAGTGATGCTGTGACTGCAGTGAGACCACTTAATGAACGTTAGACAGGCTTTACCTCACTAAACATTTCACACCATTGCTCTGCTCAAAACCTGACAAACAAACCAAATTACAAAGGCCATGTTTCATAAATATCATTGTATGTAATTCAAAGCTTCTTTACTCTTCATTTATTTATGGAAACCAGAGCAGTCAATAAACCAAGATGAGCATGATGAACATGTTTGGACACGATAATTATGAAGGCACTGAATTTGCAGCATCAGTTTTGTTTTATTGTATAGTGATGATGGTGAGAGGACAATAGACTGTGTTCACCTTTAACACACATAGATACACACATACACACTGCTAATGAGAGCTAGAGGCTGAGCTATTGCTCCCTTGTCCTCCATGCTTGGCTGCAAACAGGATAAACATGGAGTTAACCAACATCCTCAGAAGAATGTGACGACCTTTCCTAGCTTTACTGCTGAGTGTCTGTGTGTGTGTGTGTGTGTGTTTGTATGTGTTCAAGTTCAAGTTCATTACATTATTAACAGTAATGAGCAAGTTGTCCTAAAACAAGCTAGTGTACACACTCCTCAACAACATCACCATAAACACAACATACAGAACACAGAAGATTTAATACAACTATAGGAAGTCAAACTGACTTTATGCATAACTCTGTTAGTCTGTTGGCTTGTGAATCATGTAACAACGTTGTGCTGGTTTGCTTAATGGCACAAAACAAGAGGAGGTTGCTGTTTGTGTGAGTTGTAAGTTGTTCTATCCTTGCGAGAAGGTCAGTGTTTTCTATGCTGATCACCATATGTTTCCAGGTTTGGAAAAGAAGCTGAAAAAGAAAACAGTTTATTCAGTAGAATGTGTTACAGGTATGTAGGAAGGCAGTGCAACCTGGATGAAAGGGAAAAACCAGCAGATCGAGAGGTAAAGATGGAGTGGCTTGAAAAAACAAGAACTAACTAAATAAAATGATGGTTTCGAAACATCAAATCCCAAAAAGCAATAAAGAAAATGTCAACAGGAAGATTTGTTTTTGTTTTTAACAGTAATGTTGTTGTTGTTGTTTTTTGTGTCTCTGTAGTTGCTTTGAGTGTGTAGTCTGCTTGTAGTCCTTTTGCATGTGGAGATGATTTGGGTCGACATTAGTGAAGGTCCTTGCAAGTTCATGATGCATAAATGTTTTTGTGACAGTTTGCCAGGTTAAGGATGTGATGAGGTGGGACAGGACAATCACAGCAGAGTTATGATTTATCCTTCTGTGGTGTGTGTACGTGTGTGTGTTTGTATGTGTATATACGTGTGTGTTTGTGTGTGTCTGCCCTGCCAACCTTGAGCTGAGAAATGACTGTATAATCGTTGCTCTGCTCTGCGCCCATCTACCCTGCGAGCATTAGTTATTACGTACTCACACACACACAGCAAACCATAATTCAGGAATTCACATTAATAATTACACACACACGCAAACACACACACACACACACACACAGTTTCAGTGCCCTGCCCCCTACAGCTATCCATAATTCGCAGAGATAGACTGACAAACACACATCTCCAATTGGCACCACATACACCAACTAATCATAATTCAGAGACTGATGGATAGAAAGACACACACATACACACACACACACACAGTCGCTGGCATGCAATATATTAATATTGTTATGGTCTCTGCAGCCAACACTTCCTACTTGACCCTTTAACATTTAGTGTGTGTGTGAACGCCTCCCTTCAGGGGAGCAAAACAAAAGTTCAAAGTTCCCCCCCGGTCCCCAAATAAACTGTAATTAAAGTGAAATGATGAATTACTAGCAAAATGGTGAAACTGTTGAATTGAATTGGGTGAAAACAAAAGAACCTCCTCAAAAAAAGTAAGCGGCAAAACAGGAGAAAATAGTGCAAAAGAAAATGGCAGCTCCTGCCTCCAACTACAGTTCTATATGCCACTCATACTAAAAAGAGTTTGGAGGCCGGGGACAGAAGTGTGGAGGCTGCTGTCAGACTGATGGCACTCAGCTGCTGTAAACCTGGGCATTGTAAAAGTTAGGAGGTTATGAATGGACCAATCAGTAGTAGACACTCCAGTCAGAAAGAGAGGCTGACACTTAAAAACCCTCAGAGGAACAGAGCACACACTCTCACACAAACACAGAAAACCAAAACCAGCCAGGGATGTAACTGTGTGTGTTTGTGTGTGTGTGTGTGTGTGAGTGGGTGTACTTGACCCGGCCATGTTGCAGGGTTAAGTGTTAAACTGATTAGGTAGTGACTGATTCAGCCTTTCCTGATCAGTTGGTGTGTAGTGATAAATCAGTCAACACCCTGACGCCTCATTCACTGCCAGTCAGCTGCTCCGCACTCTATCCTGCTTTTATCATCTGGACTTTACAGATGAGAATATAATATGTATTGTATGTATACTGTATATGCCCTGTATTTAGTGTAGGGGATCATACATGAGGAGTAGGCTGAGCAGGTTGGGATTCACATGATGGATTCTGGGTAGGACCCCCCCACCACACACACACATACACACACACACACACACACCCCGGACAGGAAGGAATGTCTAATGAGGTCATCACAGCCTGTCAGCTAATCACAGCCCTGTGTGACAGCCAATCGTTCAATCAGATAAATTCATGACAGCTAAGTCAGACCAGACTCCCACTCATGCCTTGTGGCTATGTATCTTTTGTGTGGGTGTGTGTGTGAAGGAGAGAGAGAGAGAGAGAGAGAGAGAGAGAGAGAGAGAGAGAGAGAGAAAGAGAGAGAGGATGGAGAAAAATACAAGACATGCATAGTGTAGAAAAGCCATAGGCCATAACGGCTTATTGGGGGAAGATAGGGGATAAAGTTGATGAGAAAGAAAGACAGCAAGAGAAAAAAGAATAGAAACAGAGAATGTGGACACTTGTGATGGTATCTGGAAGACTCTAATGAAAATAATGAATAATTCACTAATGAGCAGCAGATCTGTCATGGAAAGAAACACTGCTTACATCTGCACTGGTTTCCGGGAAGATGATGAGGCGGGTGTCGCATGTGTGGTTTGGTGGCTGGTGGAAGACAGTAAAGATAAACATGATAAATTGGCAGTTCAATTAGGACTTTTGGGTCGCTGTTTTGTTGGTGCGTAGCCGATGGCTCCATTCTGTGACACGCTGCTGTTGAGGCCAAAGCCAGACTGTGTTAAAGCTCATTTGTGTGACAGTGATTTAGAGCCATGCAGTAGATGGGTGCATCCCAGGAAAAAAATGGAAAGGGAGCATGGAGAAAAAAAAATGTGAAGAAGAAATTCCCCCTGGTACTCATTAAAATTTAGCAGTACAGCAACACCCCCCTCACTTTGCTCTTCTTTCCCCTCCCTCTCTCTTTTTCTCTTTCCTCCGTCTGTTCCAACAGCCATCGTCTCGCCTTGTTGCCTCCCTGCATGCCTCCCTGGACTGTCCATGATCATTTTGATGAATTCATAAAACTTGCTGCATTCTTGATTGAGATGGAGCAGTGGAGAAAACAAGAGTGACGGAGAGAAGAAAAAAAAGCAATATGATCCACAACCTGAGAGAAAAGGGAGGAATGGGGAAAGCTGTAGGGGGGAGGTGAATGAGTGAATGTGTTTGGGAGTGATGGGATGCAGAGATAACAAGAGAAAGAGGAGGGGGTATGAGGGTAGCAGCTATAGGCTTTGCAATATTAAGCTATGGTACAGAGATAAAAGGAAGGTGTGCACTGCAAGTGAAGGCAGGATTTCCTTTAGAGGAGAGTAAATGCGGGGCACGTTATTGAAAGAGCTGCCGTTTTTTTTAACCAGGACCAAACTTTTCTCAACTTACATCTGCCTGCTTCCCCAAAATCCCCCAAGAGTAGACCAGAGGCAGAACTCATAACACCTGGGATCAGATCACACAAGGGCCTTCAGCTCTTCACTGAAGCCGCATGGTGGAGAGATTCGACATGATACAGCCTAGCATCATTTGAAGTTATTCAGTGTGCATGCTAACAATTCCATTATGACCACATTCAAGTGACCATTTCAAAACAACTTCACTCTGTTGGTCATTTTATTATTGATATTTTTTAAAGCATAGCACAATTAAACCAATATACATTCATTTTCCCTCTCTTAGGGTAGAAAAACTTAAATAAAAAGCGACTTTGCGTTTGTTAGAAAAAATGACTAAACTTTTATGAAATACAATATGAAGCCTCAGTAGAAAGTGGCTGAATGCCACATATCAAATGAGCAGTTGAGTTTATTAAATTGATGAAGATACGACATGAGTTATAAATGTTCTTATTCAGCTCAGACGACAATGACTTATGGAACACCTTGTACATTTCCTTTGCTGGGATTATTGACAGTAGCATGCCATAATGTCAATGTGTGACTCTTTTCAAGTTGGGGAATGTGTGATGAAAATCTCACTGCTGGTTTGCAGGTCAGACGCTTTATTTAGTCAGTAAATATCAGTAAATGTCATCAGATGGAAGGTTATTTTACAGAGGATCTCTGCCTTTTCCTGTAGCCAAATCTACTGTTTTAAATGCACACAAACACTTTTTTTCCAGGTGCATTTGGATTGACAGCTTGATGGATCCACCCACAGGCAGCCAAGTGGGTGAGGTGTCGGTGGTTCCTGGCAGCTTTGCCAAGTTCGGTGTGTTTTTACCATCATTTTGTGGCACTTATAATATGTTTCCTGAAACCACACATCCCTCTAGATGCTAAATCACTTATCAAAGATATACATTGTAGTTACTGTGAAAATCTGGTTCTTACAAATCATGTAAACACTTTAATCGGGCATATTTACAATAATCTATAGTGTGTGTATAAACACACTGAGTGACAGAAGTGCTGAGAGCCACATCTGATTTGTCCAGCCCATTTCCTCTCTGATACATCAAGCAGCTGCCATGAGCCCAGAGCAACTGCAAGCAGTCGCTGTCAAGCTTATTTTTTTCAGAGTGTGTGTGTGTGTGTGTGCATGCTTCATCCCATCCATCTGTTTACATCTTCTCAGAGTGTAGTCAGTTCATGTGCGTTACATGCTGTGCTATGTGATATAAGTGCATATGTATAATCATTTTCACAGGTCCTCACATTCATCAATCTTTCTCACATTCACGAGAAGACACAGGAAGTGTGGGGGAAATTATATAACAAGTGAATTTAGGCAAGGCCATGTAAGGTCTGGTCTCCATCCAGGTGTATTTTCAAATGTAGAGAGATCCTACAGGAGATGTATTTCTTCTACAGCTGACAGCAGGTAACTGCAAAGGTTAACTGGAGGTCTCTGTGTAATGTAACTGACAACTGTGGTGAGCCAGAAGTAGACATTGATTAGGCATTCGACCCCTGCCATTAAGCGAGTGCATACAAGCTTGATTTGATAGGAAGACACTGACTAAGGGATAAAACTGTATGTCCACATGCTATAAATAAACATTTACTCTATCAAAGAGAGCACTGTTACACCAAGACTATGGTCCAAATCATCCAGTCACAGAACTTTGGAGAACACATGAGCTCTGCGCTCACATACCACACAGTTAAACAGTTTCAAACTACTAATTCAAGGTCAATGTGATGCTATAAAATGGTCTCCAAAGAGGAATACGCATTGCTTTAAAGTGTGCTTCGAAAAAGAAGATGGTAGGCTAGGTTGGTCATTTACAGCTCAAGAAACTACAAAGCCAAGGCAAAGGAAATTACGTGCTCATTGGTAGTGTACATGCAGCTGGGTAGTTAACAAATAAAGAATTTAAGGTGGGTGGATCTCCAGACTAAAGTACTGTATTTTCCGGACTATTGAGTGCACCTGTATATAAGCCCCACCCTCTGAATTGACGCGCAAAATGACTGATCTGAAGAATTTAGTGTGAGTGCGTTTGATTTACGGTGATTCGAACGGTTTCATTGGTCCACTGTGACCTGTTCGGTACTTTCATTGGTCTGGTGTGACGAGCCTAAATGTACTGGCGGCATTACGGCGTGAAAAAAT
>JAVQJL010026872.1:0-18125 GCA_036024295.1 Nannoperca obscura | reverse complement strand
CCAGCGCCCCCGGCCGTTTACCTCCAACATCCGCATCAACTCGTTTTATCCAGGGTTCCTGGCACCGGGATGCCAGGATCCTCCGTTCCCCGGTCCCACCAGCTTCGTTCACTGCGAGTCTCTGCACGGGGATGCAGGCACTAACTCTCCCTCCTCAGACCTTGCTCCGGCAAAGCATCGCCTTTTTCCGGCTTCCGTTTGTCAGCCCTTCTCTCCCCCGCACCCGATTCCCACAGAAGGTAATCGTGTAAATCTTGCTCGCTAGATCATGCCTTCCCTTCAACAACCACTGGCAACGGATTTCTCGAAGGGCACGTAGGCCACCCCTGCCGTCAGAAAGCACTCCTACCCATTCCAGAGAGGTCACTCCCGCAGTGCGTGCTTCCGGGGGTATCGCCCGTCCCCCCCCAGTTCTACAAGGAGGCAAATTGGGGCACACTTGCCAAAGAATTAACCACTGTAACGTCGCCGCTCGCACAGTCCTACCACGCTCCCTTTGCGGTTCCCATCCCACCCGGCCTCTTCACGCTTCCATCCTCGTCAAGCCTAATTAAGAGATTCAGTTTTCTCCCACCGGCACAGATACTTTCCAAACGGCCATCACCAGCCGCAGCCGTCGCTTTCCCCTTATCAAAATGGCATAGACTGTGTTGTCGGCACCCCACCACAGTGCCATTGCTGGCATTCACAGCTCTATCCCGTGCGTAGGATCTTTCTCCGCTTGCATCGCTCCCCGATGGCAAACCTTACTTGCCGTTAACCGCTCCTTTCATCACTCTTCCGTCTTCTCCCTGGACAGTTCCAGATGATCATAACTCCGTCTTTTGCCCAGTCTTCTTGCCAACAGGGACGGGATCATGTATTCCGCGTACTGATGCCGCTCCTTCTGCTGGTTTTTTGGGGGTTGTACAACCAGAAATGGTTAGCAGCAGCATAGCCCCCAGAGCTGGCAAATAAATGTCACGTTGCTTCCTCCGCGCTCTTCGGAACCTATGCCACAATAGTCGCAGCCGTCTTGTGGGTCCTGCATCCCTCCTCGTATCCTTGCATACTTGCGGATACCAACCAACGCCAGTCCTCCATATTCAACACTGATGTTCAACCCGTAAATCCAACCTTAATACCACCGATTGACTCCTGGCACTTCGTTCTTGCAGCATATCGCCCTCTATGCTTTCGGTCTTACTGGACAACTCGGAGGGGTTCCACCACTCTCACAACATTCACTTAACATCGTTCAATCTCACCACCATTACACGTTTCTATTCCTACGCTCATTCCAAAATGGCCATCAATGTTTACCGAGTGACATTAGGCGTCCCTCAATCAATAACTGGCAGCCCGAGCTGATGCAGGACCACTAGCTGGGGCTCCAACACCAGTGTTTGATGATGTCAAACAGAAGGTACAACCATAAGCAGCAAATCCATCCTCAGCTTCTCTACTGGGATGCCTTTATCTCTCCAGTACTTCATGGCAAAGTCCTGAAATAGAAATGGAGGGATAAAGGATACAGACACTGGGCCTGGATTTCTTTATGCATACAATAGCAACTGACAGTGCTCGTCAGGAATCAAAGGATTATTCTGGGAGATTTGTTATTGCACTTCCATAAAGTGGAGGACTTGTTAGAGATGAAACAGCAGAGGCCAATATATGCTAGGTTTTAGTCCCTGTTGAGTGTCATTCTCCAAATAGCTGGATCCTGTATTTCCTATAATGCAACCAAGTGTATTTTTACATCAGACACTCCTTGCCTGGTAAATGCAAATGTGTTTAGACTGACAATATCTTACAGAAAGACAATAGCCTTCTCATTCACCCTGTGTCAAACATTATAAACCATTATGCAATGTTTTGGTGCCTGAGAAGCCATAACATGTACAGGTCACACCAGTGCCTGAAGCAACACACTACAAGGCACTGGTGTGCCTGAGGCACAGCAACACCACACCAACACAGCACCTTCCATAGAACGAACGCAGGGCTGATTTTGGTACTAACACAGGCTTTACTATGATGGTATCATGGTTTTTTCGCAGACATGACAAAGTTTCTCTAGAGTCACAGAAGACTTGATACCTACTATCAGAAAATATCTTGTGGCAGCAGACTAGGACCCAAATATGCAGACCGGCACCTCCAGCAACAAAAATGATTTATTAATAAAAAATATACAAAAACAAAAAGCACTGGAGTGTAGAAAACACCAGGAAACAGGGACAAGGAACCAGGAACAGAACAATCCAAAGGCTCCATAACACCACTATATTTCTTACAGTGTTGAAGTAGATGAGGTCACCGCTGTCATGTGGGCTGTTGTGTCCAGTGGATTTCTCCCAGGCTCCATGGAAGTCATAGGTCATCACATTGATAAAGTCCAGATGCCTGGAAATGCATAAAAACTACTAATTAAGATGACCTACTGAGCCAGCCTATCGTCAGAAACAAAGACATTTCCAGCATTTCAAAAAATATCTGCAGTACTTTACAATCTCAGCAATCTCATATTCAGCATCAATGGTTCCCTTCCCAGCAGACACTGCAGCAGTCAGCATGAACTGAGGCTTCCCAGTCGCCTTGGCATCAGCTGCATAGGCTTCAACAAGTTCCTGCAAATGAAGAAAATTGATAAGACAATACAGTACATCTGTTCACTTGGACTCAAATGTATATAACCCACCCTGCAAAGCAGACTGAACCTTGTCTTGTCTTCTGGAGGACTTCCAGGGTACTCCCAGTCCACATCCAGACCATCAAATCCATGAGTCCTCAGGAATTTGATAGAAGACTGGAGACCATGATGGAGAACCTGAGGAGATTTGTTTCACATTAAATAGGACTGAAATACAGTCCTATTTAATGGTAAAATATGGTAATGTTTTACCATGTTTTACATGATTGCATAAATACATTAGGCTTAATGTATTTATGCTATTTATTTATGTTATCAATGCATCATGGTGATGTAAAGCACTGAGGCCTGATGACTGATTACCTGCTAGAATAGTGAGCTTGGCCATCTTGATTTTTACTCAGGGCTCACAACTTCAGCTACTTTTTTCTAGAATAAATAAACAGACTTGTCAAGGAATAAAAAAAAATCATATGATTGCTTATTCACTGGAATTATTAAGATGATTTGAACAGTTACTTGACTGTAACTATTATGAACTCAAAGCATATAGCCTATAGAGCAATTTCTATGTTTATTTCTAAAGTGTCTCAATGATAATATCAATCAAAGTTATGTTAGTTACCCTAAAGATTTCATGTATGAATATAACTAATGACTGTTCCACGTGGTGTCAGCAAGTCATAATAGAAGCTATAACTTAACACATGTACCATGTTCTTAAAAACAGAATTTTACCAAAGAAATGTCTCAGTGATTCATATCTTGGATTGAACTTCACTTTGTGGACTCAGTGTACTTTCCCTGTAAGCCCTAATCTAGCCCTAATTTTATTTCCTAGAAAGAAAAACAAACTCAAACTAGAGCTAAATCTTTACAGTCTGCATTTAAGTAGCTCTTGGAAACACAAAAGAAAAAAAGAAGTGATACTGCTGAGATATTTACATTGCAAGCTTACCTTGGGATCTCAGAAGGAACCAATGTGTTCTAGCTTCTTATATACACCACACCCCTGTGGAAGAGCAGGATATCAAGTATACAAGGCATATGAGCAATACTGATATGTTGAATATATTGTAGGTAAAGGAAGGGATAAGATAAGTACGATCAGACCTGAACTGACCGATGACGATAAACTATAGTATATGGTATAGAGACAGTGTAAAAAAACAGCATATTTCTATACAGGATAAGGGACTCAATTTAAGTTATGAAATTCCTTTGACTTAATGTACACAGTTCTGTTTACTCCAGGAGAAAACTTGAACTATCTGTAATGTCCTAGAGCTGTCCAAGGACATTCTCATCTCACAAGGAGTTGTTTTACTTGTTTCAAATAATTGAAGAGTAAGTCCTGCTGCACATGTCTGCTCTTTATGCTTTGCTATTCTTCTCTGATGGTCACAAACAGCTGATGCAGTTGTTTATGTGCTTTTGCAAATACTGCCACTGGAACATATATGTCATATATTATTAAGAGGTCAAAAATCAGGTCAGGTCTTGCACAGGCATTCAGAGCAGCTAGATGAGAGCTGATTGCAGGCATAAAGAGGGTCAAAGCCACATATGCCCAAGTGCCCAGGGGGCCCCTCTCTCTTCCTGATGCTCTCAATACATACGGTGCCCGCTTTAAGGACTCCAACACCTCCCCCAGCACCAGACTCCCCATCATCAGGTGACGTGCCCCTCAGTGTGACCGCAGAGGATGTCAGGAGGACCCTTCAGAGGGTGGGTACTGAGGGACTGTGCCCACCAGCTGTCTGAGGTGTTGACAGACATCTTCAACATCTCTCTCTCACAGTCAGCTGTTCCAACCTGCCTGAAAACAGCCACCATCATCCCCCTTCCCAAAAGCTCTACAGTGACAGGCCTGAATGACTATCGACCAGTAGCCCTGACCCAGAGGTTGGTTATGTCCTACATAAAAAGCTCCATTGACATCACTGTGGACCCCCATCAGTACGCCTACCGGGTAAACCTGGAGAGCAAGGACCGCCTGTTCTTCGTGTTCTTCAATAAAATCATTCCACAGACCTTGGTACAAAATCTACAAACACTTGGACTGAGCCCCCCCCCCCCATGTAACTGGATCCAGGACTAATCAACAGGCCTCAGACTGTCAGCCTCCCCCATCACCCTCAGCACCGGCTCCCCCCAAGGCTGAGCCCCCTCCTGTTCACCCTGCTGAAATATGACTGCTTGGCGAAACATTCGAGCTGTCATATTGTGAAGTTTGTGGACAACACAGCAGTGGTGGGACGCATCACCAACAGCAATGAGTCCAAACACAGAGAGGGTGGGAACACCTGGAGTGTTGGTGCAGAGACAACAACCTCTGTATCAATGTGAAAAAGACCAAGGAGATGATTGTGGATTTCAGGAGAGGCAGATACATCCCCCCTCCCCTGGAAAGCATCCTCTGCTCCAGCATCACTGTGTGGCACGGCAGCGCTCTGCTGCAGAGAAGAAGGCCCTGCACAGGGTGGTGAAGGCTGCACAGAGGACTGTGGGGAGCAGCCTGCCAAACACCCCAGACATCTACTTCAACAGATGCAGGAAAAGGGCCACCAGCATCCTTAAGGACACCACCCACCCAGCACACCCACTCTTTACCCCTGAGGCAGGAGGCTTCTTTCCGGAATCTGTAAAACAGCTGATCTCAGGTGGTGCTCTGTAGTTCCCCTGTGACCTAAAAGAGGGACCAGTGCAATATAGGCCTACTGGGACTAAAATTGTATTGCTGCTACTGCTCTTTTATTCATGTTTATTGTATATATACTGCCTTTGTTATTTATTTCATTGATCATTTCTTTTATTGGCTTTTAACCAGGACCTCAGTACTTCATTTTGTGCAATCTCATGTGAGATTTGTATGACAATAAAAATCCTTGAATTATTGAATCCTTGAATTTGGGCTGTTTGAGAAGCATACAAACATTTACGGCCCAGAAAAGGCAATGATCACCATGAAATGATTCTTAAAGCAGTAGAGCTATTTAATCAAATTTTGTCCACTTATAGGCAGCAGAAGAAGCTGCACGTTCACTCTTCTTTTAGCTATGTTTGGTCTTCACCAGCTCCTGTGGGAAATACATGGTAATTTAGGTGCCAAATGCATCACAATGTTCAATATGACTGACTCTTTTCAAATAATTATTTGGGCCATTGTTCATACAAACATAATGATTAGTGCAGCTTTAGGAAATATGCTGATTAGCAAACAAGATAGAAAATGTTAATAAGTGAGCTTTAGGGGTGTAGGTTTCTTTCTTCCCATTCGGTCTCTAAGTTAAGCTTGGCTAACCACCTCATATCTCCAGCTTTGAATCAGCACATTTCCCAAAAGTGAGCTATTCCTTTGTTACAGCTTTCCACTGGCAGCTCTTCTCCTTCTCCCTAGGCCTAGGACATTAATAGGCTCCTAACTGTCCAGTGACATATAGATCATTTGAATTACAATAAGATATACAAATCTCCCATACCAATTATCCATCTCACTAAGATTACTTGTGTGTGTCTGTGGGGTAGATGAAGGTCTGCTCATTGCTATCTCCTCATTATCTACGACCTACTACTACTTATTAGCGATTTTTCAGTTCTCAGTTTGTTCTTGAATCATTCCTCATTTGAATTATCAATCAATTGTATATAAAGCTGCTGAAATGCAAGGTTAGGAGCTAACATATAGATTACTTAATCTATCTTGTGTTGGCACAGGCCAAAGAACATTCAATATAATCATTAAGAAGCCTTCATATTAGTAAATATTGCTGTGATAGAACATTGGAGCACCAATAAATTATACATTTTTCTATTGATAACATAGTTATATAACTTACATTTGTGTATGTTGGGTGTGACACCCCTATTTGTTATGGTTTTATATTTTTAAGAGCTGTTCAATGAATCTATAAATATATGACATGTTTCTTATTTTCTGAAATTTTAGGGGTAAACTGAACACTGCCTATCCAAGTATTGGGAGCCACAGAACTACTCATTGTACGAAACAAACAAACTACTCTAGACTACAAATTATCTTTATGGATACATTTATTAAAACTATTTTGAAAGTGGCTTATTGTACCACTATGTTTTGAGTACATTATGTAAGATTATTCTTCTCCCTGCTTCTTTTAAATCTTGGGATGTGTATATTACACTAATGTGACTGAAAACAATAAATGATTAATGAATGAATGATAAGAGTTCTGAGAGTCCTAGCAGTTGTGCAATTTGATGAGGTCAAGGTTTTTATTGGCTATGTGTACAGTATGTGAGCAAAGTCTCGACTATATTAACTGATCCTTGCACTGAAAGCAGACTAGTAAAACAGCTTCCCACCTCCATAGAAATAATCATCAGAAAATGTCTCTTAGACCCTGTCCTAACTAGGCTGCTTAAAGAAGTTTTACCATTAGTTAGCACTTCTTTACTAGATATGATCAATGTGTCCTTATTAAAAGGCTATGTGCCACAACCCTTTAAAGTAGCTGTAATTTAACCTCTTCTTAAAAAGCCCACTCTTGATCCAGTGGTTTTATTAAATTATCGACCTATATCTAACCCTCCTTTCCTCTCTAAGATCCTTAAGAAGGCAGTCGCCAATCAGTTGTGTAACTTTCTAAACAATGATATTTTTGAGGACTTTCAGTCAGGATTCAGACTGCATCATAGCACAGAGACAGCACTGGTGAAAGTTACAAATGACAAAGGATTGTCTCTGTACTTGTCCTACTAGATCTTAGTGCCGCTTTAGATACCATTGACCATCACATTCTATTACAGAGACTAGAACATTTAATTGGCATTAAAGGCACCGCACTAAGCTGGTTTAAATCCTATTTATCAGATTGATATCAGTTCGTACACGTTAATGATGAATCCTCTATGCACACCAAAGTTAGTCAGTGTTCCACAAGGTTCTGTGCTCGGACCAATTCTATTCCTAATATATGCTTCCTTTAGGCAATATTATTAGGAAGCACTCCATAAATTTTCATTGTTATGCAGATTATACCCAATTATATTTATCGATCAAGCCAGATGAAACCAATCAATTAGCTAAACTTCAAGCATGCCTCAAGGACATAAAAACCTGGATGACCTGCAAAAGTCGCCTCCAGCGACACTGTAAGGAATCTTGGAGTGATCTTTGATCAGGATATGTTTAACTCTCACATAAAATAAACTTTAAGGACTGCCTTTTATCACCTAAGTAACATTGCAAAAATCAGGCACATCCTGTCTGAAAAAGATGCAAAAAAACTAGTCCATGCATTTGTCATTGTTGCCATGATTAGGTTTGAAAATTATTGAGAAATTTTAGCTTAGCGCAAATTCAATTTAGATCAAAGTTAATATCGCAAATGGATGTTTTTCTTAAAGTGCTCAGCCTCAAGTAAAATTAAATGTTGGGCAATGTGTATAGGCACTCCGTGTTTTCTTACAATGTTGTGTTACATTTGCCCAATTACGCCTCCTCAGGACGTGCGCTCTGTGTGTGTGTGTGTGTGTGTGTGTGTGTGTGTGTGTGTGTGTCTCACAACCTGGGCAAGGGTCTAATAACTTTGAATTATACAGAGGAGCCCCTTGGATATAAAAAATGAACTGAGAGGTTCCAGACTAATTCACATTTGTGTAGTCTAAACATTTGAACATGTCCTAGCCATGATACGATACAGGATCACGGTATATGATGAATTCTGATTGATGTCGGTCACCACACGGGCTGTCACACAGGGCTGCAGACATCAATTCCACATGAGGTCTCCTCAGAGTGACCATCACTCTAACTGGATGTGACACTATATCTCACACTACACTACTGGACGTCAGAAATAATGGCGTTCTCAAGAAGTACAAGCACACTAAATATAAAATGATATGTACCATTTCAGTTATAGAGTGCATTTTTGATGTATATTTCAGTAATTGGGCGCTTGTGTTTTCAAGTACATTGATCACCTCCATGAGCAGTGCATCATAGTCCTGCATTTCTGCTGACTGCTGATTGTGTTGGTGAGCAGCCAAATCAGCAGCCGAGCAACAATGACTAACTTCAAGTTGTTTCTAGAACACCAACATGCATCTGTCCACCTCACCCCCCTGATCCCCCTGCACCCCCCAGGGAGGCAAAACTGTCCAATTAAGAAGAAAAACAAAGCAGTAATTGTCTGGTGTTCATTACAACTGGGACTTGTATATTAAATTAAATATGTAATGTATGTAATGTAAAATCTAAAATGGTTTTGTTGCTCTGGGATAAATCTCTACCGTAGCCTGACCCTTGCCACAGGTGGGGAGGTTGTTTTCAAGGAACAGCAGCAGCATTGGACTCTGATCCTGTCAAGTAGAAGTAGCTCAATCACATGTGGAGATGAAAGTGAGGTTGTCTTACTCTGGAGGTACTCCAACAGGCTGCCATTCTTCATCAGCTCAGTGATGATGTAGATGGGCTGTTCCAAGGTGCAGACAGCGTACAGCTGGATCAACTTGGAGTGACGCAGCCTTTTCATGATCTGAGCCTCTCTCAGGAAGTCCTCAGGGTCCATGGTACCTGTGAGAGAGGTTCAGTGATGGTATGTTAAACAAGAAACTGATCTTTTACAATTTCAACTCCATTGCAAGAAACTTTGAATACAGAATCTTACTTAATCTTAAAATCTGAAAAGATTTGCCCATAATTAATCCTACTAGCTACTTACAATGTTAAATAAACTAAGAGAATGGACGTTTCCAGTGGAGCGCTAATGACACATGGACCACATAGAACAAAAAACAGTATATATGTTTAATTGATTGCCCACAACACTGGGTGGGTGTCCTGGGGTATGTCCTTGGTTTACGTACTATCTTAAAGTTTAATGTACCATTTGGCATCTTAATGACCTTGGTAGTTTGGCGTCTTACACTAAACCTGTGTACAGAAAGCCATGATTGGTCTCAGAAACCTTTTTAAAAACACTACTCTTGGTTTTGTTATTTCCCATCTAGATAAGAGCAATTTAAAAAACATGTTTCTCTCACATCTCCAGATTTTTTCAGAAACTATCTTAACTACAGCCAGCAAAGAGTACTATACTAGTTAGATACTTATTTCATTTTCAGATTTTACTGATTACATACTATACTGTTGACATAAACATCAACTTGCACTTAACTAAGTGGTCGTTTCTAGTTTAACACCTTCAGGCAGAGAAAAGGAGGTGTTAGTGTACCTGGTTTGAGGGTCTTTACTGCGACTGCTGTGGTTTCGTTCCACAGACCCTCAAACACCTCTCCAAACTGCCCGGCTCCCAGCTTTCTCAGCAGCTTGATGGAGTTGCGGTCAATCTCCCACTGGTCTGCAGTGTTGTAGGACAGACCATGAGTCTGTGGAGCCTCCATCTACACAGTAAGGAAGAGTCGTGATTTACCAAGAGGACAATGTGACTTTATACTATATGAAAAACTGAACTTCAGTAATTAGAAAGAGCAATAATGGAACTTAGGAAATAAACAATGTTTTTAGTTCATGTTATACCGTACATTGTGTTTTACCTTTTTACATGGTTCACCCAGACGTACACAGAGGCCATCTGCATTTCTGGAGTAATGTTCCACTAACTCCTTCAGTGTTTGAAAGGATCTAGTCCGCGACACGTAGTAGTGACCATTCTCCATTTTTTTCAGCTTGTAATGCTTCACCTTCCCACTGTCCAGCACTGAAAGTCAATATCAGTGATATATTCAAGAGTCAAGAACTCAGTAAAGTTTCCTCATGGTACAGTCAGACTAAAGTTTTTAAATCAAAGAAAGCCAACCAAGTTTGCCATGGTCTTGCTTGTGTGTGTGTGTGTGTGTGTGTGTGTGAGTGAGTGAGTGAGTGAGAGAATCTAACAGGCCTAATGTGCAAAGAATTTTCCATTCATTTCTAATTAATTCATTATTTTAAAATTGTTGTATCATTCCTTTCCTTAAGTCATTATAGCACGTTGTCATTAAAGAAGTGTGTTTGTATTAACTATATTAACTGTGTGTTTATAGCAGCATTAATAGATTTCGCAACAGGCTGTAAACGAAACACTGACATTGCTGCACATTGTTCTAATATGTTCACTAGCTGCTAGTTGCTAACTGTGTCCGTCTACTGTTTGGTTCCAGGTCAGGTAGTGTACAGCAGTATCAGAGTTTTTTCAGTGAAAACAGCAGCCTGCTGCAGTTGGAAATGAACTTGATGACATTAGCGAGACTATAAAACAGTAAAGCTGTGGACTGTAAAACCAAAACACAGAGCTGAAACACAGCTCTGTAGAGCTGAAGGGAAGTGCAGGTCATAATTCTGTGTGGGTTCACCACTACGGACAACACCTTTCACAGTCATTTGATCCATTGTTTATATGAAAATATTGATTAGTGCAGCTTTAAGGTTATGTACTTATGTATATCTGTAATGAACATTTATAGCCAACCCCTTAGTCAATATGGGAGAAAATTCAACAGGTTTAGTTTCTATACAGACATTCATTAAGAAAGTTGCTTAACTTAATACTTTCATAACTTAATAATGATGGAGAGGTCATGAAATATATTGTGGCTCATTGAACATGTTCTAAAATAGGAGGCATTAAAATATTTGTTATGTTGTTTGTTAATATATGTTTAATTTTGAAAAATATTTCTTTTAATATTACAAAATTCTTTGTCACTGTTGCTTTTTTTACACCATGCAGAGGAAGGACATGAAATAAATGTTAATGCTTAAAAACAAAAAAGAATGTTGTATTATTAACAACTCTTTAAAAGTTTACAGTTTCTTTTTTTTGGTGCATTTTCTAGATCAACTGTGTTCCCATCAGGGGTTATCGGTGCATCATTCACAGATATAGATACAAAAAGGCTAAATTTGAAAAAGTAGCAAATATTATAAAATCAATAATTGCTTTATTCACACACACACACAAAATATACAAATATTGGATTAATTTTCTCCTTAGATTTCATTTAATAAAAAATCAGTAAAATTACCAAGTGGTAAATGTTTTCAATGAGTGGCCTGATTCACACTCAAAATCAATGAATTAATCTGGGGTTAGAGGCTGTGAAATGAATTAGGATGAGGTCATCAACTGGTTATAATGAGTGAACATTGGTCATAACAGAAAAAGCAAGGCCAGAGTGGAAAGTAAGATTGGAACAGAGAGCTATAAAGTTATCGCTGCTTTTATGGGAGCAGAGACCTCTGTTTATTTAACTTGATGACCTTGAAAACATTAATCATTTGAGTTCATTGAGGGAACGAGTGAGTCACTGAACAATGTTAGGGGTGTTGTGAAACGTGTGTTTTGTGGCAGAGAAGCACACAGACAGCAGAATTAACAAGCCTGACTTAAAATGAAAATAATATTGATCAAGTGGGAAAATATTTCTGAATGTTATTCAGACATAACTGCACATGTTCAGATGGTAAACCTTTTTTTATTTTTTTTATCATTATTATTTTTTAAATGGCACATTCTACAATGCTTTTCTGTTTTTAGCTCTAGGGACTATAGGTAGAACAGACAGTGGCCAGTAGCCCCAATTGTGGAACTTAGGAGATAACAGTAAGTGCTAAAATATAGTCAAACAGTATCACGTGGAGAAGAGTCAAAACAACTGACTCAGCAAGGCCAGCAATATGAAACGTTTGCTAACACTAACTAACATTAGCCACCATAAGCTACTGTTCATACCACAGCAAGCCTGACTGTAGTAGAAACCCAGTGTGCTGAACGGAGCAAAGGTGTGATTTACTGCTTATAAACCAACCTTTGTAAGTAATGTCTTTTGTTCTCATTGTCATTGTGATCGCCATGTCTGTGGACCTTTCCTTTACTATTTAGTGGAAATGTTAACCCATTTTAAAATATATCTTTTTACTCACATTCAATTTTCATTTCAGAATCTGCAGCTATGGATGGGATACCACACCCCACCCCCAGTCAGCAATCACTTGCTTGATCTATTTAAAGCCAACATAAGCCACTATCTTTTACTGCTCAACTGAACAAGTGTGGATTTTATTGCTTATGAATCCAACTTTTTGAATGAAGAAGATAGTGTTATTTTGTCTTTCAAAATGTATGTCACCCTATGATATGTTCCCTCGAATGAGTGTTTGGTTTCATAGAATTTTCTTCAGTGCCTAAGTTGCTACTGTAGCTTCTTATCTTACCTGAGAGGGAGAGCTCCCCTTTCTGACTTTCACAGTTTCTGACGAGGAAGGCTCCATGCTGGTTCCCTCCTGCCAACAGCATCTTCTCTGCATCCACCCTCTTTGTGTCGGGAAAATACCATCTACAAATCAGAATCAAATCAAAGAGGCAGAGCTCTTCAAACACAACAGCAATTTCTGAATACAAGTAATACTGCCTTAATAATACTGTCTGCACCACTAACACACAATACAACACTGTAATTGTTTAAGTGTTGTTTTAAAGGAATAGTAGTAAAGGTGATATGCTACACTTTTCCTTTTTTCTAACCAATTCCCTAAAAACCCCAAGCCATAATATATTGATCCCACTAACAAGTACTGTGTGTGCATCAAAGCCTGATACCTCTTCCGCTGCACCATAGAGCTCCATTGTTGTCCAGAAACTTAAGAACACATCAATGACCAACACTGTTGCACTTGGTGATGCGCACTTTCATTACTATGAACTCACTGTTTATTTTGACTCAATCCCACAAACACCATTATGCTGCCATGAAAATTCACTAGAGCACCAAATGTGTATCAATCTGCAACTAAAATAGTCCCCATGAAATCCTATCCATCCTCCTGTTAAGGCAATGATTGTTAAAAACTACAGTACCCGGCTGCTTTAGTCTTTTAAAAATAATACACATTAAAGTTCAGGAGGAACCAGTTGGCTTGGGGCTAAGAGCCACAGACAGTATTAAGAGATGGACTCATTATTGTTGGTTAACTTTTCATGAGCTTTGTTGACAATAAGGAAGATATAGGATAAACATCAGCCTCACCCCTTAAGGCCTTTATTATGGATTGATCTTACACGATACTTAATCCTAAATAGTTTCATGCTTAGTCAAATGACCACAAATTAATAAAACAATAGGAGCGGTCAATACAATTTGATGCACTTTGTTCTTTTTATGCTTCTGCTTTGCATAGTTCAATTGGTGTCAAAGAATGCAGCACAATGCTCTCTTATTTTGTCCATATTTAAATTAACATTAATATCCCCCATCTCCTTGCTTTGTATGCCCTGTATTATGTGCTTCTGTATTGCATTTTTAAAAAGTACCTGACAATATAGTATAATAGTGTCCTGTATGTTTTTTTTTTACTATCATTAATATTCTTGCTTTTTTTCATATTATTGCTCTGCGTGCTTATAAATGATCTCAACTATTTAAATTGTATTCTTTTTTTAGGGTGGTGTATGTTTATTAATGTGCACTCCCCCTGTTAAATAAATTAATGCATAAATAGGGGAGCACAACGTATTTTTTCCCCAGGTCCCTCTAGCAAATTCATCTGGCCCTGGTTAAACTGAGAATAGGCCTATGACGTTTAACTTAGTCCACACATCCAGAATCTTCAACTGTTAATTAATGAGGTCAAGCTCATCAGAGCTCATCCAACACACAAATGGAAATATGATGCACTGGTGTATTGAGAAATGTGTTACATTTCTCAGTAGAGGTAAGATGGAAAGGTAACCGTCACTAAAATGCTGAAAGGCCTGGCCTTTAACACTACACACAGTCTGATACACCTCTGCCTCAGGTTTCTGTTCCTAGATATGCATCTGATAAGCATGTATGATCTCATGTGAACATGTTATGAAGCAAGTGTTCTCTATGTAATCACATCATGTCCGTCAAGTTTGTGATTAAGTGAAACTATGACGGAGAGGGAATTATTTGTATCCCTGTAAACAAAAACGGGAAAAACCAGAATGCAGCTGAGAAGAAACAGGTTTGACTTGGATGCCAAGTTGGCTGAGAAGGAGAAGAATCACAAATATGGGTTGGACTTTTCTGTGACATTACTTTTGCCAAGAATTCAGCTACACACAGCACAAAAATAGCACTTTTTACCATACTATAGTAACAGAACATGTCAAGGCCTTTCGTGGCTTATAGAAGAGGCTACCATAAAATAATTACCACTTTCTGTAACTATTCAGAATGACGTAATCGAGTAATTTAACAGTTCATGTAATTGTCCATGAAATGCCTGCAAGGACCTTTTAATGCACTTTCGATGCTCATGTTCCTTGATGGGAATGATTAACCTGTAAACCTACATTTCCTGGTCCTGGACAATCATTAACTAGTTTAAGCCAAGACTTTACTCTGTATTCAGCACTAAAGGCAGAAAAATACGAGCCATAATCAGATTAGACAGTGTTTTACTCATATCGATAGCTCTTAAAAGGATTAAATAACTGGCAGTAACGTAATTGGAAACCAAAATCACAGAATGGAATTCTAATCGCTATTTCAGACATAAGTACATAAAACAGGCTACTTACGGTTCTGCATCAATACTCTCCACAGGTGCCACATAATTAGCCGGGATGTATCCCTGCTTGGACGCAGAGACCCCGGTGAGGGCTTTCGCAAACCACCATTGACCATGACTTTTGTCCAGAGCCTCTAAAGTATCCCCAGTGTTAAAGCTCAGGTCCTCCTCTGTGCGAGCGGAGTAATCGTACAGGGCGATGTAGTAATCTCCTGCTTTCTCCACTGGAAGCGGCGGTAAACATCTTTGTGAATGGATGTCCGGCTTTTCATCAGCACTGGGGTTTTCAAAAACGGTGGCACGTTTCTCCTCACTCCGAGTCTCACCTCCAGATTGGTTGGGTTTTTTAAAACATGCCAAAAAACTCTGCCAACACGAATACAGCCTGTTTTGGATCTCCATGGTGTGGTCGTCAATCACAGCAAGTCATTGTGAGTCAGGAATAAAGGAAATGGTTTGGGGAATCCCTTCTCCTCGCTCATGATCCACGCTGCTTACAACGAGTCATTTTAATAATCCCAGGATCGGACAGCACTTTGAACCCAGCACACACCCAGCTAACAAAGCAGGAAGCCACTGCAATGTGAACTCTCCTAGTAGAGAAGTGCTCCGGGAGTTCATGTTTCATGTTCCATTGTGCCAACCACCCGCACCTGTTGAGGAATGGGGAGCGGCTCACGTCCAGTGACGTCAGGTGCCCTCTGGCGGCCCTATTGGTGGACAGCACCTGTGTGCGAACTCAGCTGACGACTCATAATGTTCCGTTATCATCGATTTTTCAATGATTTTCTCATAACTGTGAAATCCTTATGGAAGCCAAGGAACGTGACATAATAAGGATGAGGATGTTTTATTGTCATTGCAGAACATGATTTACATTAAAGGAAACCAACTAAGATAGAACCTGGGTGCTCAACTTCCAAAATATAAATCAGTTATCAAAGTCACCACCATCAAAATGGTCAATGTCTGTGGAGTTCTATATCGTACATGCTCCGCCCTCTAACGGGCTTCGCTATTGGTTTATCCCCTCGAGGCTCCGCCTCAACACCTGAGTAAAAATTCAATGTATTCACCCTACAATCGGGGGTAGTATCCTCTGCCAACATAACCTCAGTCTGTGCATTGCTCGTTTCCCCTTTTTCACTCAGCAACCTGTTGTCTCTAAGAGTTCTACAAGCGATATACTAGTCACCACCCAGTGTCGCTTGTGTGCTCACCCAGAGGAAGATATGGGTTAATAAGAATAACGATGGCTGGCAAACCTAGAAAAGATGTTTTGCCTGTGCTTCTCCCATGTCGGCAGAAGATCCTCTGCTTTGTGTGTTTGGGGCAATGTCACCAGGTGGAGGCCGATTCGCGCTGGGCCGGTCTCGCGCTCCCCAGGGAGGAGCGTGGGCGCCGGACCCAGTTTCTGGAAATTGCCCGGAGGGGGCATCAAGGTCGAAGTCTTGGAGGTGGCTGCCGCCGAGATGGCTTCTCCCCTTCCGCCCAGCCGCCGGTCTGCGGTCAAGGCCGACCACAACTTTCTGCGGACATGGACCGTGTGGGAAAATTTAAATTCATGCACTTGTTAGGTTACTGTGTGAAGATGTGAAGGACACATTTTTTAAAGAAAGTATCCACTATTTCAGGGCAAATAGGCCTGGGAGGGGGATGAAAAGCTCAGGAAGTTACTGGACTTTGACACACAATTATTTTCTGGCAAACAGAGAATGGCCAAAAGATAAAGCTAATGAAGTCAAGGGCAGGGTACAAATAAAGCACACCAACATCTTCAAGGCCATAAATGAGATACCTTGCTTCCGACTCCTCAGAGGGAGGGGTGGTTTTTGTGGTTTTTGTACACTACAATTTTCTTTAAATGAAACGCTTGTGGATACCGCTGTTTTAAAGCAATTTAAAGCAGGTCCTAACAGGCAAGTGTGGGGAAAAAAATGTAACTTGTGGATACTGCTGTTTTGAAAGAAACAGGTCTGATCGGGGAAGTATTATTGTTAAATCTTGTGGATACTGCTGTTTTGAAAGGAACAGGTCTGTCCAGGCAAGTAATGTGTTAATTAAACTCCAACCTGTCGATAACGCCTCTGAGATTTCGGAGGGACTGGATCTGTCAGGGGGTGAGAGTTAGTATACCTACGGTTACTGCTTGGCCACCAAGGCTGAGGACTGCTAGATTAGGATAATGAAATAAAAAGTGTTGCTAGGGTTACCGCTCAAACCACTAGGGCGCGAGGTCTGCTAGGGTAGAACACTTAAGTAGTCTATGATTACCACTCCTATTTGACTAACAGGAGGTCTGCTCGGGTAGACTACTAAAATGTGTATTGGATTCTGTAAATATGTAAAGCATTTATTGTGTGAAAAAGCGCTAAAACCAGAAAAAGATCTATGTAACATTAACGAACAAGTAATAATAAATATAATAGTTGATTAAGCATTATAGCAAATATGAGGATGAATTAGTCATAAACAAATATTAATAAGCCGAAAAGTGATTTGAATACTTCATAGTGATAGATTATCTTGAAGCAGAATATTCTACCGTGGATGAAACCTTCCTGGTTAGATCTGAATAACTGAACAGACACAGACAGGTTATTGGATATTTTGTGCATATTTGCAGTGGACTTTTTGTGATGTTATGGGGAACTGTGTTGTGGAGAATTGTAACGATTAAATGGATGATATAGAGACTCAAGGCATTAGAACACATTTTTTGCTGGAAAAAACTTACATTGATCAGAGTGGAAAAGAACATTATCAGGATTCTCAACTCAGAAATCTAAGGCCAGACAAATTTAAGTACACACTGATTTTCCAGACATTTTGTGATATCTTTCTTGCAGAAATTGTGGACAGTGAAGACATTAGCCACAATATTAGAACATCTGTGCCAAAACCCAGAAGGGATAGCTACGGTTCCGCTTGAACCATTTTTGGGTGTGCCTGAAGGTTTTCAAATAGCAG
>JAVQJL010026871.1:0-16216 GCA_036024295.1 Nannoperca obscura | reverse complement strand
CTTGACTCTATTTTCTATTCATTTCACAACGTATGGTGGTGAATAAGTGTGACTTTTCATGGAAAACACAAAATTGTTTGGGTGACCCCAAACTTTTGAACGGTAGTGTATATATTGCTCTTGTTGGCACCCACGCACCAAAACAAGTTCCTTGTATGTGAATACATACTTGGCAATAAACCGGATTCTGATTCTGATGAGTGGAACAATGAATGCCTGCATCAAATTTCATGGCAATGTTGTCTTAGTCTTTCTGAGACATAATGATTTCTACATCAGCTTGGCAAAAAAAAAAAAACTATCAAAGGCCTCTGGCGCCGCTGCTATGGAGGAGAAGCCAGTCAGAGCAGCCAAATCCCAGCTTTGAATTCAGAACACTTTGTTGTTGCAGTCGGGAACAAAGTGCAGCGCCAATATTGCTGAATTCATCCAAAACTGCCCAAGAATCTGAAGGAGAGCTTGTTTAAGCTGCAGACTCTGTAATCAGTTTCCTCAACAGGGTAATGTTTTGCTTTGCTTGCTCCTGTACCTTCATATATATTATATATATATTTTCTAATGCAGTTGTTTGTCTTTGATTCAACTTTTGATGAGCGTTTCATGCACCTACAAGCTTTGGAAGTGCTCCAACAATGAGTCACTTGAAAAAATGTGTGGTGAGTCTTCTGTAGTGAAAAGATCAAGCTGATCGCTCCATCAAATCAGGACCTTCAGTATTTGGAGCAAGTAGCTCATGAAAAACAAGATGTGGAAAAGAAAATAGGCAATACATGTTACTTCAGTGTGCCAGATACAATTTATCATCATTTAATACCTTCTGCTATTCATCCCGTTTTCATTGTGTTACTTACAAATGTTTAAGCTAAATTTAACTGGATTAAGGGATTAAAAAGGATTCAGATTTGATATTAGATTCATAATCAATGCAATGCTATAAACACCACCAAAAGAATATATTCCCTCAGATGAATGAAATGAATGTGTTATTTGAAACGAGTCCGTATCTGAAGGCCCAGATGGTACCCGCAAAACCAATGATTAGTATTCTACTTTCAAAATACACATGAATATTCTAACCACGAAAAATACAACCCTCTCATTTACCATATAAAGCCCCTAAAAGCACTTCAACATGCAAATGCATACATATTTATGCACACACACACACACACACACACAGTTACAATCCTTCTATTTAGATGTTAATTTAATTGAATGCTGAACTGTCTCCTGAAATGTTCAGAGGCTTCACACTGCAGTCAATTCTGATACACACAGACGCGTGCACCAAATTCTATTTCAGCAACCTCTACTCCAGGCTACATGAAGCTTTTCATCATGATGTGTGCGCATGTGTGTGTATCCCAAATAATCTGTGACTCAGACATCGCAAGGGGGAGGGGTCAGGGCATGAGGCAGCGCTCACAAGAACACGTGCATGTTCAATGACACTGAGAGGCACACGCACATGCGCACAAACACAAAGCGACAATCCCCTGTTGTTGTCACATATCAAGGCGTCCTGAGCTGTCCTCTGCTTTCTGTGGCTCCATCTGCCCCCACTGCTCCTAATCCAGCTCTTTCCACTCCACTAATCTGCACACACATACGCAGTCATACGACACATGCATATACACACACACTCCTATGGTTGCATAAACATGCACATGCACACAAACATTTCTGCTGGTAGAAAAAAATGGATACACCTTCATGCACACATACATATGCATGATCAATAATACAAACCCATCTGCTCAAATGAGGATACACACACACACACGTGCAGATGGCGCACACAAAACAAAGAAGCCTATGCTAAGCCTAATTACCTCTCCAGGTAGACGTTACTTTAACATTGTGCTGGCTCTATCCCACACTACCTACACAAGGGTAACCATGGTGATGACTATACCAAAGGTCATGGGGTCATCACAAACCACTGTTTCTGCTGCAGCAGGTTTTCCCATGAATAATGAGGTAGGAGAAAACAGAAGAGTTGTCCTGGTGATAGGGCTAAGTGAAAGGTCACCAGATTTGATAAGTTTCTTTCTATCTGGAGTGTGAAGGTGCACAGTGAATTCCATGCCAATGCAACTGTTCGAAATTCAGCACGCCAGCCTAAGAATATTGAGATATGCACAACAACTCAACAACTGTTCTCAGGCAGAACTGAGGCCTGAAGTTCAGAGCAACAACTTGAAATGTGCCTTGGATTACTGATTAAACACAAGACCCCCAAAATCTGTAAAAGCAGCAAAAACAACAGCCCTAAGTTTCACATGACGTTTTAGTAATTACTGAGCAACTGTCAGAAGCAAACAAGATTTATCAAAATCCAGTTTTCTTAAAATAATTATTTGTCATTCATATTTATTATAAATGGTATAAATATAACTTTCCCAACATCCCTGCAACTTGGACTGTATTTGAAAAATTAAGCACAGAAAAGCAAATCACCCCTTTATTGTGCCGTATCATTTATCTTGGGCGAATTACTAGGTCAATAACCTGAGAGGGCCCTGTGATTGGTGGTTCCTTTACAATTTCTTTAGCTGGTCTTGATAATACAACAAAACAAATTATTAAAGGTCTTAATAAAACTAACCAGCAAAATCTCACCATGAGGGAGTGTTAGTTTATCACTAAAATAGTGACAATCTTCATCAGCTAGCAAGAAGTCAGGCGGGAAGCTAACAATGGCATTAGCTGGGTCACGTAGCTGACGGAGACAGCCAAAGTTTGTCTCAGTTGTTTCAGTTTTAGGCAGTCTGGCTAGCTTGTCTACTTTCTCAAATTTGATTATCAATTGGTCAATCGGTTATAGTGATTTATCAAAGCGGCTCCATTTTCATAAATGTGAGAATATGGAGGCTTTTCTGTTGTATATAATTGTTAATAAGGTTGGCTATGGTACCCTGTGAGATGACATAAATGTGTTAACTGTCAGAAATGTTGCTAGACTGTTCATACTGACGTACGCCTTTAATATCTAGCTTAGCTAGCTCCTGTTTGCTTGATCTTCACAGAGTTGTGTGTCTTTCTTTGAGGAACCGTTGAGTGTGAGTCTGAGTTTTAAATTCTCAATGTGGCAGATTTAACTCTGAATTAACCAGCTAGAGTTAGCTGCTGCCATTAACACTATCTCCAGGTAGATTGTGCAGCCTTGTTTAGCTAAATAAATGAGAGGTTTAGTTTCTGTGTCTGCGAACTGTGTTTATTTATAGGTACAGCTAGATAGTTGTTTGATTTAAAATTTGTTTTGCATTGTTGTTGCTCTAGCTAACTGGCTTAATTTGGTACCGGTTGTTGAAGTTTGCTAGTTTAAGAGGCAGGGGACAACGTAATAGGCTGAAATGTGAGAGGGTGGCAACATCGACGCCGTGATGAAAGGTGACATTACTGTATGAAATTAAATGGGACATTATGAAAAACAATGTGATATAAAAGTATAACAAATGGCAACAAAAAACAGACTTTTGAAAAAGGGCAATAGGAAATGAGTCTGTTAAAAAGAAGTCAAATAAAACTTTTCTTTAAACTGTAGTAAAGACTTGACTTTTAATAATTTCTTCAATCATCAATTTATAGATTTTACACAATTTATTCATATGATGTGGGATTTAACTTGCTCAGTGTTTGTGTTCTCTTCTTCATCGGCTCTCAACTTTGTGAATTTATTTAATGAAGCGATGAGGGCAGCGTGTGTGTGTGTGTGTGAGTGTGTGCGACCGCACGTGCCGGAGAAACATAGAGCACAGATGGCAGCGTGACAGATTGTTCTGCCCTTCTTTTTACCTCTCCCAAAAATACACTAAATACACTGTATCCCCCTCCTCCACCTATCCACCACCCAGTCAGACAACATACTTTTTAATTATTTATAAAACTTATGCTGCACATCCACTCATCTGTTATTAATAATTGGTTCATTTTCTATTCTTCCTTTCAGTAAAGCCTCAAGTCATTGAGAAATGTATCTAGATCTCTGTTCATCCTTGTATTGAATTTCTCATCTCTATAATATACAAAATGTCACCCAGTTGTGTGATGACTCGGATGTTTTAAACTTGTGTTGATGCACCTCTGCATAGGTGTTTACTTTCATCCATCCATCCATGCCTGTAGTTATTCTTTCACCTCTGTCAAATCTGTCACTTAATCTCTGCTTTCCTGAGCAAAAGAAGCAGATCAAAGATGGACACACACACACACATGCAGTAGTACAATCCATCACATTTCAGACAACGCACACATGCACACACACACACACACACACACACACACACACACACACTCACCCTTGCTCATCTCCCTCTGATGAGTTGCTATCCTGTTTGATGGACATTGGCTCCATGATGCCTCAGTCCCGTCTGGCAGCCAATCACAGGACAATGACGTGGACTGCGACCTTGCCAGCCTGCTCATTCGCTGGCGGCCCCTTCAATAGACAGCCACCTGAGAATCTGCGCAGCGATTGGCTGGGATGAGCACAGTGGGCTGGACATCAGTGGAGGCAAAAGAAAGCTAGATGGGCAGAGAGAGAATACACAGTAAGAAACAGCCACATTGTGACATTAACATTTGTACATTGTAAATAAATACCATTAATACATAACAACATAGATGCAGTTTCTTTGCTTACCATGTAAACCCTGTAGGATTATATGCAACAAAGAGCTTCGAGTTGTTTTCCACTACAGAATCCCTGTTGTTTGTGTTCAGTACAGCACTCTTTGAATGCTTATATCTAATTATGTAATCGCAAAGCTGGAGTTAATGTCAAAGGGAGGATCAGTCCTCCACAGACTGAAATTATAGCTAAGGACATACTTTTTGGGATGCAACTAAGGATTATTTCCATCAATCAATTAATCTGCAGATTATTTTCGATTAACTGATAAATCTCTTGTAAAATGTATGAAAATAGTGAAAAATGGCCATCACAAATGCCCTAAGCCTAACATGACACATTGAAATGTTATTTTGTCGACCATCCAAAACATGTATGTCCCATTGAATATATCTTTATTTATGCATTTTATTTACATATTTATTTTATTTTATTCATAATTGTTTTTAATAATATGTTTATTGATGATTAAGTCATTTTTCATCCTCCATACATCCGGCCTAGAGGCCGAGTTACACAAAACTGCTCAGCCCAGTGTGAACACAAATGAAGTGCCAGCTTTAATCAGGATAAAAACGCACAGGGCTTTTGTTCAGTTTGCCAACAGGCTTGCAAATATAACAAATAAGACTTTTGGAAGTAATTTATTAAAGGATGCAAATGTCTTGACTTCGTTTTGCAGATTTTGTGTATCAGTAACAGAATTTCTTCTGTTTGGACTGAGAAATGTTGTTAATACACAAAGTTCTGAAATCCACTTCCACTTGAAGGTACAGCACTCTGGAGGTCAGACCATATTCATTGTTTCATTTCCTCATTACATTGATGCAGACTTCAGAGCATCGTCTGCTTTCACAATACAGCCTCTGTGCTCACTGTTCCCTGTTACCACTACAATCCTGCATCTATTAGAGGAAACAGACTCCAGCCAAATCTAATTTACTATAAGCTACTTATAGTAGTCCTGTGGAAGGAATTTAGTCTAAATGGCACTCCACAATTTTCATGGCTGTTTTCTTCAGCTTTTTATCCCCCTTTGTGGCTAAAAGTAACAGCTAAAATTAGACTGTGCAGATAAACAGTAAAGAACAGTAAAGAAATGCATCATGACATCTAAAAAGGTAATATAAAGAAAAATATAATTCTCTGTCTAGCCAGGCAGGTTCTAACACATGCAAGCCAATGCATACTTGTTTTTAAAATTAAAAAAGGATGTTTTTCTTTTCATGGACCAATAAAGCTGAACTCAAGAACCATTTTTTGTTTTATTTATGATGTGATTTAAAAATGTTTTTTTTAGCTATCTATCTAGGCAATGTCTGTTGGTGGATCAATCGATGGGTGTAACACTTCGTTCCAGACTGTTAATATTTTATTGTTAATCATCTTTACTCTCTGATTTGTACTTTATTGCACACATGAGAAACTTACATGTGTGGATGTGGAGAGATGTCAGAGTAATAGGTCGCCACAGCGCAGCAGCCTTAGCAGTTAAAAGTTAGGTGCCCTGATCAAGGGCACCATGGCAGTGCCCCGGAGGTAAACTGGCACCTCTCCAGCTACCAGTTCACTTCCGACTCGAACCGGCCACCCTCCGGTCACCCAACCCAAGTCCTTATGGACTGAGCTACAGCCGCTACTAGAGTAACTACACCCCTGCTAAATATTCTTCTTGGGGTTCCACCTAGTGGCCAGTAGGTGGTGATGCTAAATGATGTGAGAACAGCCTCTAAATGCCCGGCTCTGTGTAGGAACCAGGTCAGCTCAGGTCAAAATGATATCCAGACTCTAGTGCCACAATCTGGTACTTTCGAGGTACCTTTCTAAGCTAAGTACACCCTTGCTAAAGATCCTTTTTGTGGTGCAACCCTGGAGGCATGTTCTGTCCATGCCGTGCGGAGTGCAGCACTTAACAATGCACTACAATGGTTTAGCAGACCACACCTGACCTCCCAACCGTGATGCTCTTTAAAAACACTGTAAAAATAAGGATTCAATAACCAATATTTGTCTTTATACCACAGCCAAAGTGAGTGCTTGATTCTCATTGGCTGGAGGGTGTGAGCAATTTTCAGACAAGTGCAAGCTCTGATGTCCTCATCACTGAAATCAAATCACAATCAAAGGAAACAGCTGCCTGAGTTTCTGATAGGCAGAATATTTTTGACAGGCTTCTCTAGAAATCTTTCCTCGAAAGTTTGACAATGATTGACAAAGTTTGAAAAAGATAGTGTATTCCTGGTAAATAATTATTATTAAGGGTGTCATATTTCTATCACTGCAGGGTTCAGAGTGGATTATCCTGCTAGCACAATGGACACTTGCCAGAGATTAAAATATTACTGTCTATTCATAGTTAGGGGCAACACTCACAGTCCTTTTGGAGAGCTACTGTATGTGTGTCCGAAGAAGAATCCTTGTATAATGTATAAAAAATGTATAATGTAACTAATAACAAAGACCTGTCACTCTTATAAAACCACATCTCCATCACATATTTTGCCCCTCCTCAGCTGAATGCATATTACCATGCGAGGAGGAGAAAGTACCAGATGGTGGCACCAGAGCCTGGAAATCATTGTGACCTGAGCTGACCTGGTTCCTGCACAGAGTCTGGCTTTTAGAGGCAGTTCTCACATCATTTAGCATCACCACTGGGGAAAACATGGAATACAGTCGCCCATTAAGAGTGGCCGATTCCCTTAACATTCATTTAAACACTAAAAGAATTTGCATGCATGTTTGTACTTGGACAACTGTACATGTGCATTGGTGAGATGGCTAACGTTCAGAATCAGTGTTCAAAATGATGACCTGTAATGCAAATAATACATAAGGACATTTTAGCCTGCAAGGACTTCCAGATGGGTTATTAGGGTCATTATGTCCAAGTGAAAATAAAGAAAGCTGAGCAGCTGAGCTCCACTTCTCCAGATGTGACAGTAGATGTCATCAGAGTGTGAGAGATCAGAGAGAACATGTACATGTACACATTGAACATGTCCAACCAGAACAAGAGAAAGACTTGATATCATATGATATATATAAGAAAATAGAAAATAGACATTTCTGATAGTAAGTTAGTTGTAAAATCACGTTATACTATTACCACTCGTACTATGGTAATTAGAGCTCCGAAAACTTCAGAGTTAAACATGGAATGAAACATATAAGAATATGTTTATACTGTTACTCTTAACAAGTAATCAAGAATACCAATGGAAAATGATCCACAGATACTATTTAACCCCAAACTGAACATCTCATGTCAATCCCAAGACTGCAGGAGCTTCTGAACTTTAATGAATGTTCTTAAAGTAATGGACAGGAAATGTATAACTGCACAGCGGCTTGACCAGGATGCAAGCAGTTTAAAGGAAGTGTATAAAAGGGGAAAAAAAGAAATTAGGTGTAGACTGAAATTACAAATGAAAACATTTAAAAAAAAAGATGGCATCCATGTTCTACAAATCCTTTTTAGGACTTTGAAACAAAATGAAAAGTGATTATTTATGTTGTGTCATAAGCTATAATGAAAACATGCTCCTTTCATTATTTCCTCACTTTGTATTTGCCTTTTTAATAAATTTACTATTTTGCTTATCTACACAACAATCCCTGGTGTCCAGAACTTGCCTGCAAAGTTTCCTTCAGTATCAAGGTAATCCAGTGGTAGTACATTGCAAACAGGTACTGTTAACAGCTAATTCGGAAATCTTTTATTGGTGCCAGTTTACCAAAATGTAAACAAATACAGGCAAAAAAAACCCCAGCTCAAGTTGTAGCCCACTGATAACTCACTCAATATACTTCCTGTTTACATTCGCCAAAGCCCCTAAATTATGGGAAATGTTTGTACACTGTTTAATGTATTAGATGTGCTTATTGAGACATTAGTATGTAACCATATTTACTGTCTGTTTCTCCTGCTCTTTCCTTCCTCTTTCTTCCACTGTATCACTCACCCTTTCTCTGTGATCACGCAATCAATATCAGCAGAAAAATAGTCAGCACACACAAAAGCGGTGTAGTAGGAAAGCTGAAAAACACTGACTGTGTTTCTCATTTCTAACAATAACATTGCTGCTTTCCCCAGGGGGTTGCTATAAATCAATGCATGTACGTGGTCCACAATAGAACTCATAACACAACCATGGGTTTTGTTTTGCCAAGGAAGGCGAACATTTCGTGTGTCAGGCACACTTCCCCAGGTCGAAAGGAAAATAAATCAAAGTGTCTACACACCATTGTTTGTATCCATTGCAAACACCCAATTCATTTGCAAAACAATCTAAACTCAAGGTGCAGGAGTAGCTCTTCTGAAGCTTATAATCATGTCGCATGATCTTCATAAGCAGACTGAGTTTGCCCCAGTTGTCTTGACATTGCAAATGTTCAGATTTCCATTCTTTGAGTACCTTAAAGACTTATACCTGTTGAGATGGTTATACTTGATTTATGTGATGTGATTGAAAGCTTAAGAAAAAGCTATTAAATGCTCTTTCAAGTGATATTGTTTACTCAACTTCTGTCATGTGTCTTTTAGTACGCCTTTTCAGGGTGCAAAACCCTTATGAATATTGCATTCTGTCAAAATACGATCAATGTTTCTTATGTTTTGAAAGTGACAGTGTACTGCAATATTCAAATAACTCACTAAAAGAGCAAAAGTGAAGTTTGCTCTTGCAGCTGCCAGTTCTGAAGATAAACACTGGTCTGTAGCTATCTGAAGGTTATCAATGTAACAGCTGACATTTGGATGCTTTGCAGTTCACAGAGTACATGTAAAACATTGGTGGCCTTGGATGATCTATGATATGACTGGAGGTCTGAGTACTGTATCTTTACTATAGATGTTGAACCCCATCAGCTGCTGCATGATCTCTGGAGCTAAAATTTGACAAATCAGAAGGCTCAGGCGGACTGGAGGTTGGACTTAGTAGGTAAAGCCAGAGTAAAACGATTAGGATGTTCTGAGCTAAGGGTTAATGACTGTGTGAAGTCCCAGCCTTTCTTTAACCAGACCTGGGTGACACAGTACACCTAAGTTCTTGGTAGGATTTGTCTTAGCCTGCTTGGGTGTGGTGTTGAGCAGACTTATTTTACAAGCAACAACTTGCTTCAAACAGAAACAAGACAAGAGTCTAGAGGCATGCTGTCAGCTGAATGCTCCCTTCAGCATGCTAATCACGCCCATGATGCCACCATGCTCACAATGACAATGCTAACATGCTGATGCTAAGCAGGTGTAATTTTGACCATTATCACCTTCTTAGTTCAGCGTGTTGGCATGGTAACATTCGCAAATTAACACTAAAAGTGCCAAGTAGAGCTGAGGCTGATGGTAATGCCATTTGTTATGCAGGTATTTGGCGCTACAGGAAGGGATTACCAAAGTTATAACAAATCATCCTGAGGGGAACATGAATGTCAGTACCAAATTTCATGGCAATGCATCTAATAGTTGTTGAGATATTACACTTAAAACCACAAAAGCTCAACCTCATGGTGGCACGCCAGAGTTTTCCTCTCGCCAAAGTCATTACAATACATTGTCCGGTAACCATAAATGTCTGTGCAAAATGTTGATCCATCAAATAGATGTTGAGATACTTCACAAAATAAATGAAAAAGTTGGATCAAAAAGGGGATCACCAACTAGTTTTCTGTTAATTTCTGCCGTACATTTAGATGGTAACCTGGCTATTGCCATTCGTAGAACCAATGTCACAAGCACGGGTAAAAACACTACTGACTGTATACTGTGAATTTACAGGCGTATAGCACAGTCACTGTCTAGGTGTGTCACATGTTGTTATTTAAGTTAAGATGTGCATCAGTTAGTATGTGAGTAGTGCTATACTCATTTTAGGACAGCGTTCATGAAAAGTAGTTTTTTGTCTTTATGTCCACAGGTTTTAACAAACTCCAAATATTTGTACACGAATAGATAGAGGAGCAAGTCGGTGTTCCAGGGATACAGCAACCATGATGATTGGACACAAGTCCTTTCTAGAGCTCTCACACAGTGAGCTGATGGAGTTGTCATGTTGGTATATGAGCTCAGGAGCTGTTATGGTTGCATCCACTGCACTGTTAATTTCATATCCTTAAAAGTTAATGCTGCACTAATCAATATTTTTACATTAACAATAAATGAAACAACCATGTGTGATGTGAAAGTGGTCGCGATGAACCCCAGAGAATGGTCACCTGACTCTGCAGTTAACATCAGCTCTCCGAACGTTTGATGTTTTCGGCTCTTCTTTTGGTTTTACGACCTTTAGTGTTTACTCTCACCGCTCTCAAAAATGTCTTTTTTAGCAACTGCAGCCAGCTGTCCCACTGTACACTAGCTGCTTAGCCTCAAACAGCAGACAGACAAAGTTAGCGATTAGCTGGTGAACATAGCAGCTAAAGAGCAAGATATTTACCTAAGAAGTTGGTGGAGAACAACAAGGAGAGAAAATTTTGGCCTTACACTGACAGACACACGAAAAAAAAAAAAAAAAAAATGTTGCTCTGAATTTGCTGGCGTTATTATAACTATATATTATAACTTTATAACGTGATATAATGTATGTCAATGCTACGTTTACAGCATGTTTTCGGGGCTTTATCAGATGTGAATTTATTGAATGTGAATATATAAATGTTTATTTTTATTAAAGATTAAAGTTGCAGCTATCACTGGAAGTGGTCTCCAAGTACGACTATGACACCCATGCAAGTTCTAACCATTATGAAGCAACAGAATGGAACATTGTCCTGAAACCGAGACAGTCCAGACAGAGAAGAAGAGTTTGAATGTCATTTTGGAATTATTACTGCTGTCAACCTTTTTATTCCTCCCCTCGTCTCCTCTCGCTCTCCCCTCACCAGATGGAATTACCACAGTCCCGCTGACATTTTGTTTAAACAAAGTTCCTTCTTCTGCCAAACAGCTGTGCATGTGGTGCAACAGTTAGTTGAAATTTACTTATAAATATTTCAATCTGACACAAAAATGGGAAAAGGGGGGAACTTAATTTCATATCCATGCCTTCCCTAATCATTTCAGCCTCTGTTCTCCCCTTCCTTCATCTCTCCACTTATTTTCGCCCTCGTTCTTTCCAATCCCCATTTCACTCTGTGCCAGGGGCATCATGTCCTCCTCCGTTCCTCCCTCGCTCCACTTTCATTCTTTTATTTACAGCAATCATCTGCTCTGTGTGTTCATTGTTTTCCCCGCTCTCATTGACTATGTATGGCTGCCGTTGCTCTGCTAGTAATTACCGATGAGAGAGAGAGGGTGTGTGATTGTGTGCACGTGCATTCATGAGTGCATTTCTTTGCAAACATGCATATACAGTATAAGTGCATTTACATGACTTTGTGTCTGTGGGCGTCTGTGCATGCACTAATGAGTTAGCACGTATGCATGTCCCTCTGGTTTGCATGTGTGTATGTGTGCACTTTAGTGGGCGTGTGTGTGTGAGGGAGCACTGTCTAGGTCCCTAATCTCTGTTCTATCTAGACTTGTGACAAATTGTATTTTAAAGTACCTGTGTGGGTGACAGGTGGTGGGTGAATGGGAGAGCTGCTGTAGAGTAAATGGGACATTTTGTGAGGAATTAAATGTGATTTTAATGTATTTCTGTAAGAGCTGAAAGGATTATATCAGCTTCATGAATATGAGATAAAGAAGAAAATCAGGCATTCATGAGAAAATGGGAAGAAGAGATTGCATCTGAGCAAGTAAATGCAATATTTTAGGCATTATTTAAGTTAAAACACATGGAAATGTTGAGCAGATAGTAAAATATTGGTTAAACAGCAACTTAACAGCCTGTCTTAGAAAACATTTTAAAAATAAAAAAACTGTGACACACACCACCCACGACTCTCACAGTTCTGTCACAATGTTGCTTCAGTGTGCTCCTCCACCCCTCCTGGTATAAATAGAGTTTCAGCCACTTTCTCCCATTTTAAAGATTTTAACATCCAGAATTCATAGAACCGTAGTTACATATGTAACGCTCGTTTTAATGTCTATAAGTGCGCTTCCATTCAAATGTTTGTGTGCAAATGTTTAGTTTGTGCGTAAAGAAACCTGAGTGGAAAATCAAAGAAAAGTAAAAAAGTGCAACGAATTCAGACAACGCGAATAAATGACATACATGAAGCTTGTGACTTAAACTTCACAAGATGTAAAATGGCAGAAGACAAAAACATCAAATATATGTGGAGCCACAAGGGGATGGTATCGTTCCTCAAATTAATACATAAAATAAACACAAATACAGTATTTTCATTTTGTTTTTTTGTTCGATTTTTAATCGTGTCACCTCTTCTTGATGTTTTAATAGCACCCCACTGGAGAATGTTAATCTAAATGGACCAACTCCTAATATTTGTTTTACAGACTTTCTGGAAATTCCCTTAACATTTGCATCAGTGATACTAATGCATTAGTATTGGTGACAGCTTGCATTTCACTAGAATCGCCCAAAGTGTCTTTTCTTTTTTACCGGCTGAAATTGAAAGTGTGCGGCTGACCGTCACTGTGTGTCAGTAAATGTTAGTGTTAAGTTGCTCTTTAAGCCGACACTTCAAACTCTCAGCACAGTGTTGATGGACGCGCACACAAGCTGTAGATGGTGTTGACGCTGGTCCTGATACTAATCTGAGCCACCCAGATGCAGTAAACCACAGATTAAAAAAAATAACTATTTAACATGATCTTGTAGTTATTCCAGCAGCTTAACAGAGAAACTTTTCAGTTTCTTAAGCAAATATTCTGGTGGCTCAAATGTGAGGATTTGCTGCTTGTCTGTTCTATTTTATTATAAACTGATTATGTCTGGATTTTAGACTGGGTGCACAAAAATGTCACTTTGGGCTTTAAGTGCATTCGATTGTCATTGTTCAGCATTGAAAATTTATGGACACCGTCTGACAATGAGGGCCCCCCTTCAGACAAAGATAATAATGCTGTAATTTTTGAAACCACAGTTTTCAGAATGTGGGGGCTTGTAAAAAGTTGTAAAAAGTAAGTACAATGTTTCCATGGAGTCAGAAAGTTAGCTAGCCTATTTTTGTTTGCATTTTGGTCAATTAGCACCATTAAAAGCAAGCCAAATGAGTTATTAGCAGTTCCTGTTTGCAGTGTATCCAGGGATGTACAGACTACTACCACTGGATTACTGTGATACTGAAGAAAAACATGATGATTCACAGGCAAGTTCTGAAGGAGCCTCTCTTCTCTATGACTTTATGGACATTTATTTGTGATGGACATCAGATATAATGACACCCTCAGAAATTGTCAGTCACACTGAATTTAAAAAGAAGTTTTTTATTCAGATCTCCCGGAGTTATTTATTTCATAAGAGTTAGAGCCTCTGCTGCAGCTCCAACTGCTAAGCTTGTTGGTTAAAGGCCCACATCAACAGACCAAACTCCAATAACTAACTTCCAGTTGTTTTCAGGACGCAGCTGTTCCTTTCTCCATATAGTCTCTCCCTCCCCGTCCCCCCTTCATCGCTCCCACAGCCCTCTGTCATAGACTTAACAAAAAGAATATTTATAAAAGAATACATTAGTAGCAACTCTTCTTTGGTAAATTCAAACTTTATATGTGGTTTAAAATATGTCATTTTAAAGATTTTGTTTCATTCAAATGTTGAAAACTGTATTCTTCATACATTATTTGAAAAATATCAACACTTGATAAATCACAAAAAATGTAAATAATCCAAAGCTGCAGGTGTAATTTAGTGATTTTGACAAATTTAGTTACAAAGAGATATTTATTCCCGCACATCCAGTGGCCTGAGGCCGATGAAACACCTGCGCACTGAACATTTCCCTTTTTCTTTAGGTCTAAACTGCAGACAAAGCCCCTCCTTCTTTTTGTTAAAGTTTGAGCAAAGCACAAAGCTGTGCTGTAACGTATGAATGTGTATGCATGTGTGAATTTGGGGAGGCAAGATAGAGCAAACACAGACATATTTGCAAGAAGCCAAACAATAAAGAAACTGAATAAAGAAACAAGTCACATGAAGACAAGCACAATACCCGCCCTTTGCAGATAAAACTGAAATTTTCACTAGTCTTTCACTCAATGATACAAACAAGCTCAGGAACATAATATAATATAAAAGCAAAGACTGACCTTCTGAAATCAAAGCTCTGCTCTCTCTCCCCTCTGTCTTCATATCCCTGCAGTCTCATCCTCCACCTCTCCATAGTTGCAATCCCCTCCATCATCCCTGTTCTCTGCCTCTCTAATGATCAGCCAGTGTGAGGGTTGCCAAGAATGTAAGTCTGCCATGGTTGACCTTCCTCTCGCCTCTCCTCTCTGTTTATGTGGATGTGTTAGAATGACTGCACTCCCCCTCATCTCTCTGTCCACTGTTGTTGTTATTCATTCAGCAGAAGCTGCAGCTGCATAATTGACCCTGCTGCTGGAAACATGTAGGAACAATCACAATCTGATATCCAGTCTTGTTGCCCAAGAAAGAACAAAAACTGGGCTGACTATGGAATTATGACAAATTCAACTGCATTGCTTTACTGCATTTTCTTCATTTTCCTGCTGCACTTTTACAGTTTCTGCTTGTTTTACTCACTCACAAATCTCTTGAAACCGGGTTGTTTTACTGCCCACCGAAGTCCAGAGGAGAGAATGCTCATTCATGTTAAAGTCTGAAACACCGTCGTCACCGTCACATCAACCTCTCGCGAGATTTCAGAGTGAATCTTTTTGTTTCTGGTTAAACCACAAGGATCTTTAAGAAAAAGGTCTGTCTCTGTAGGAATCCTTTCCATAATGTTGTCAGTCATTTACGCAGTCACGCAGATGTCGGCAGAGGCAATCTACTCGACCAATTCCAAAACTTTTGGTAACTATTAGTTATTTAGACCCCAAAATATGTAAAAATAAGGCATTTAAGCCTCTTTTTTAGCCCTGGACACTATTAGGAACTCAAAGAACCATCCGCCCTCCTTTGCGTGTTTTCGATTCAAACATCAAAGGTAAAAAAATGTCCTGTTTGTTTGTGGGTAATTACGCAAATATCCCAAAATGAGTCTGCTCATGATTAAACTGCAACACGTGAGTTTTTAAACCCACAATGCAAGTGTAGTCATTTGAGCTTCATGAAGGTATAAACCCAGACAAACTAGACGTCATGCTACAGTTCTCCAACCCGTGCTGGTGCTTCTGCCAAGGTACATTTTCTCTGTCGTATCTGTAACAGAATCTCCTTTAGGAGCTTTGCTGCTGAGGTTAAACAGTTCTGTGACCCTGAGGCCACAGCGTTTTGGATGGACTCAATAACCTCTAGTCCACCCTTCCTCCCTCTGACCTCGCCTTCATCTTTTAATCCTTTCCTTTTACACCGAGCAGCCACAACTTTATGACCACCAACAGGTGAAGTGAAGGAACATTGATTACCTTGTTACAATGGTACCTGCCAGATATATATATATATATATATATATATATATATATACACTACCGTTCAAAAGTTTGGGGTCACATTGAAATGTCCTTATTTTTGAAGGAAAAGCACTGTACTTTTCAATGAAGATGACTTT
>JAVQJL010026867.1:0-22619 GCA_036024295.1 Nannoperca obscura | reverse complement strand
GAGTGTGTGTGTGAGAGAGTGAGTGTGTGTGAGAGAGTGAGTGTGTGTGAGAGAGTGAGTGTGTGTGTGAGAGAGTGAGTGTGTGTGAGAGAGTGAGTGTGTGTGTGAGAGAGTGAGTGTGTGTGTGAGAGTGAGTGAGTGAGTGAGTGAGTGAGAGTATGTGTGTTCATGCGTCTGTGTGTGTGTGTGTGTGTGTGTATGCGTGCACCTGCAGGCTATCGTAGTGTCTCTGGCTGCTGCAGTGCACGTCCTTGGCCGTGCTCTCGTTCAGGTAGAAAACAGAGCACAGGTTACAGAAGAACCCTGATTTGGGGACAACGAACTCCTGACCTGCAGACGGAGACGGACCAATCATGAGTGACCAATCATTCACATCTCATGTTGTGTGTGTGTGTGTGTGTGTGTGTGTGTGTGTGTGTGTGTCTCACCGAGGGGGTTGTTGGGTTTAAATGGCGGCAGCTTGAAGTCGGCGGCGACACACGGAGACTGAGAACGAGCTCTCTTTGCTGCAGCTCCGCCGGGCTCGCTCGCCCGTTTCCTCACGGCTGAAAGAGAGTTTATTAAAATTAAAATGTGGTTTGTTTTGACGTGAACGTGATTATTTCCTGTCATTTTTAAAGAGCAGAATAATCAATAAGAAAAGTAAAACAACTCCGTCCAATAAGGTTTCAGTACCTTTACTGTGCGACCTGCTCCATCCCTCCCTCTCCTCCTCTCCTTCCTCCACACATCCGTCCAGCGGCGGCTGCTGGACGTCGGCTCGTCGTCCTGCTCCCGCGTCCGTCTTCTGGACGTCACTCGACAACGAGGGCGGATGTTTGTCCAGCGAGGCGTCGACGGGCGCGGGAGGAAGTTCATCAGCGCCGCCGCGCTCCTTTTCTTCTTCTCCTCTCTCGTCTTTTGCACTCGCTTTTTTCCCTCTGGCAGATTTTCTCACTGTGGTAAAAAAAACTATGTGTTTGAGAAAACAAAACTTTATTTACAACATCAAGGTGTGTGTGTCTGTGAGAGTGAGTGTGTGTGTGTGTGTGTGTTACCGGGGGTCTGTGTGGTCGTCTTCTTGGGTCGGCCTCTTGCTCTGGTTGTTACTTCCTTTCCTTTGTCCTCCTCCTCTTCCTCCACCTCTCCCACCTCGTCTACCGTCACGAACTTCACACTTTCCTCTGAAACAACAAAGAAACAAAGAAACAGTTTCTAACACATTTCTACAGGGAGTTCTTTTTGAACAAAGTCAACACACACACACACACACACACACACACACACACACACACACACCCCCCTCCTCTCACCTGCGTCCTCGGCGTGTTTGCGTTTAGCAGACCTTGAGCTTCTCTCAGCTTGCTGCTCTTCGTCCGGCTTCTCTTCTTCATCGTCGGCAGCTTCATCCAAAGTCACCAGAGTCTAGAAACAGACAGGAACCTTCAGCCTCCGTGTTTCTCTTCGCTTTACATGTTAAGAACTGGCGTGTTCTTCGTCTTACCTCGCCGTTGAGTGACTCCACCGATTCGTCCTCCCGGCCGAGTGGGCGGGGCTTCCCCTCCTCCTCCTCCTCCTCCTCCTCCACGAACTCGTCCAGAGTGACGAGCGCCTGCATCTCCTCCTCCGTGATCTCTCGGTGCCACCCTCGGCTCTCGGGCCTCGTGTCCCCCCGGGCCTCGTCTCCTCCGACCTCGTCCAGCGTCAGCAGCTCCTCCACCTTCTCCTCCTCTCTCCTCGTCCTCCCTCGCTCCCTCTCCTCCGTCTCCCTGCTCCTCCTCTCCTCGGTCGTCTTTGCGACCCGCTTCTCTTGCCTCTTCCTCCGCGCCTCCTCCTCGGCAGCGTCGTCGGGGTAATCCTCCTCCTCCTCGCTCACTTGGTCCAGGTTCTCCAGCGTGCTCGATGGTGGTCTTTGTTCATCTTTCTCCTCCGGTGTCACAGCATCACTTTGGGACTTAGTTGGCGACTTGTCCTTCGTTCCCGTGCGAGACTCTTCTGCGAGGTTCCCTTCCTCTAAATCAACAGTCTGACGTGGACTTTCCTCCTCGGCGGCCGCTGCAGAAGTTGCCGTGTCTTCTTTCGTAGGAGTGTGGTCTTGCGTCGTCCCGTTGTCCTTCCTCCCTCCATCCGACTCCTCTGTGGCCGTGACCTCCTCCGGATCGTCTTCCAGAGAATCTACGATCTGATACAGAGGCTCTTCCTCCTTGTCCGTCTCTTTTCTCTCCGACTGATCGTCAACCGTCTCCTCTTCCACAGAATCGAGGATCTGATATGTGGCCTCTTCTTCGTCAGCAGCTTTTTCCAGCGGGTCTTTGAAAGCCTTCTTCAATGCAACGTTGTCTTTTCTGGTCGTTTTAACCTCTTTCCGTGGCCTTCCTCTTCTTCCTTTCCCTCCTGTGGCGGGCTGAAGGTGATGGACAACCTCTTCCTCCACAGAGTCGCACGTCTCGTCGGTAGCATCTTCCTCTCTGGCGACGACGTCACTCTTCTTTGGGGGAGATTTCTCGTCTTTCTTCGGTGTTCGTTGGCTGTTTGGTTCCTGCGACTCTCTGGCAGGAGTGCTCCGCCTCCTGGTCGGAGGATCCTCTACTTTTGTGTTCTCGTTGGAAGCGTCTTTCTTAGATGTTCTTTCCCTTTTCCCTCGGGTGGATCTTCTCGTGATGGTCGGTTCATCACTGGCGGTCTCGTCCTCCACAGAGTCTAAAATCTTGTATGTCGCCTCGTCGGGTTTCTCAGACGCTTCTCTGAGGTTCAGTGTAGGTTTGTCCTCCCTCTTCCCTCGTGCACTCCTCCTTCTACCAGACCTTTCTGTGGCGGCAGCGTCTTGAACTGGTTCGTCCTCAACAGAATCTACGATCTCAAACACCACGTCCTCACTGACCTCTTGGTCTTGTTCAGGAACTCCTGCTGTGGCGTCCATGTTTGTTGGTGTCTCAGATTGTTGAAGGGTCCTGTCCTGTTTCTTTGTCTCTTCACTTTTGGATGTGGAGGTTGTGGTGCTCCTCTTTGATGGTCTGTCGTCTTCGCTAGCAGTCGACTCTCCCTCCTTGTCGTCTCTTGTCTCGGACTCTGCAGTCGGTGGCTGATCTTCCAAAGAATCAATGACCTGATACGTGTCTTCTTCTTCCTCTGCAGGCGTCGTGTCTTCTTTAGTCGTCTGCTCACTGAGAGTTTCATGTTTTTGGCGGCCATCTTCCGTTGCAGTCTGTTCTTCGATTGAATCCAGGATCTCAAAGGTTTCTTGTTCAGTAACTTCACTGTCAGGGTCTTGAAGAGGCTGGTCTTCATTTGGGATTCGGCCATCAGGACTTTCCACATCTTTGCAGGATTCTGCAGAAAGCACTTTACCTTTGACGTCTTCCTCTCCACTTGGAGCATGTTTGCTAGCGGTCTCTAACACTTGGACATCATCTCCATTATCGGTCTCTTGATCTTTACCGTCTACATCTTTCACTGCATCGTCAGAGGGATTTGCATCTTCCGTAGACAGCTGCTTTACTGTGGAAGCGTCACCCTGGACCAGGTGACTGTCCTGTTCACCTGTAGCTGCGTGGTCTTCGGTAACACTGTCTAACACCTGGAACGAGACATCCGTTTCCATTTCACCGTGCTCCTCTGGGCGGGCTTTGCTTTCATCGACGCTGTGCAAGAGCTGATAGCTTTCCTCGTGCAAAGTCTGTCCTGTCTCAGGTCCAGTTAGCTGGTCTGCCCCATCCACCTGTTTACCTGTTGGATCGTCGCCCTTCTCCACCTCTGTAGGTGTGTCAGCATCATCTTCTTCCCCCTCCTGTTGGCTTTTCTTCTGGCCTTCGAGCGTGCCGACACTCACATCTGTGTCCACACTCGGGGCTTGGCTCAACTCTAAATCACATCCTTGTGGAAGTGCATGCATCTCTGAGGATGTTTCTATTTTTGTCTCTGACTCAACAGTTTTTGCAGTGATGCTCTCTGCTGCCACTACGTGGTCAGACTTTGCCACTGCGCTCTCTGTGTCTTTTGCTACTTCTCTAAGTGGCTCTGGATGAGTCTCTACTGATGTTACCTTTTCCCTTTCACGTGCAGCGGAGGACGAGCGGCTGCGACACCCGGAGGATGCAGTATTTGATGCTTTGGCTGAAGACTTTGTCCGGCTTGATTGTCTTTTCTGGCCATGGGAGGAAGAGGTTTCAGCAGACAGTGAAGAGGAGGAGGAGGCCTTACCGACACTGGCAGAAGACAAGGGTTTGGTAGGAGATTTGGTGGGCTCAGAGGAGTGCTTGGACTTTTTTGGTGATGTAGAGTTTGAGTTAGAAGAGCTCGAGCCTTTCGTGGACTTGGATGAGGACGAGGTGGAGCTCTTGCAGTCTTTAGAAGACCTCGTTGAGCTCCGTTTGGCTGCAGACGAGCTTTGCCTTTCTCTGCTGGCTCTGGAGGACTGCTTGGACGAGGACGAGCATTGAGGCTCGGGGCTCGTGTCTTCCACGTCATCGCCAATTTCATCAATAGTGACAAAGTCTTCCATGTTGAAATGTTGCTCATCAAAAAGACCGGTGTCTGCAGAAAAGGTGTCATCTGGAGAATCATCCTGACCCTAAAGCGAGAACAAACAATCAATCAGTTAGCTTTTAGTTAGCAGTCATACATCCGGGATGAAAGGTTAAAGCCAAAAAACTGCTGTTTACCAGTCTGTGAGTTGAGTCTTCAGATGTTACAGCTCGGCAGCTGCTGTTGTTTTTGCTCGGGTTCTAAAGAAAACATTTTATACATTACATTACATTATATTATATACAGGATTAGTGACAATGCATGCACATTTGTAACTTGTGACTACATTTTCATGTTGGAAAATCAGGATCCCTGAGTATGGTCACATTTTCCCAAACTAATTCTGTTTACAAACAACACTTCAGATTCCTTAACTTTGACAGTATTTTCAGGACTGTGGGAACAACGAATGGAACTGGGGAAGAGGAACTCTTTGTACCTATAATGCAGGACATACTGTTCTTTGAGACATCAGAATCACTCACTTACATGCATCTGTATTGTGCACTGCACCTGTTTGACAAGCAGCTAAATCTCCAGTGCACTGGTGTCTCACACTAGGCTGCTAAGTAAAAGATACGGCTGGTGTCGTTCTGTACTAAATGTTTCAGAAGACGTGACGGCACATATCTGCACTGAAAGCTCTGACGCTGACAAAAGAAGATAAAGCCAAATGTGAGTGTTGACAGAGATTTAAAGCCGGGCCTCACCTCCTTCTCCTCGCTCTTGCACTTGCTCCTTCGAGTGAGTCTGTGCTCGCGAAGCGCCTCCGTGAGGGCCTTTAAAATGTCCACGCTGATCTCAGGATGTTGTGCAAAGTTGTCTTCAGGCACGACGGCTGTGGCTGAGGGAGCCGCAGAGGCAGAGATCGCATCAGCAGTAGAGACCTCACCACCCTTTACTTTCTCTACAGCTTCACCGGCCTCGTGACAAACAGTCGAGTCCGTGGCGGTTCCACTTCCTGGTTCCTCATCGTCCTCCTTCAGTGCTACGTCACTCGGTGCTGCTGCGATGGGCTCAGAAACGACGGGCCCACCACTGGTTTGCGAGGCAGGTTGTGATCCGGTATCCGAAGGTTCAGAGGCAGGAGGCAGGGTTTGACAATTCACAGCTGGGGGCTTGGCTTCGACATTGATGGTGTCCGGTTCAAAGTCTTGTAGGAGAGAGAGGGAGGCGGTAAAATCATCATCACATGCATACATTTGTGCCTCTTGGATTTCTTACCTTTTCTATCTTGATGCAGGTGCTTTTCTACTACCTCCCTGCCCGTCAGAGGGGTAACAGCAGTCGAAGATGCAGCTGTTGGCTCAGCTGCGACGGGTGCGGCTACCTGGGTGGAGTCAGCTGAGATACTGCCGACAGCCTCGCAGGCATCCTCGGTTGATGCTGCATCCGCAGGCGTCTTTACTGCGGTCACAGAATCGTCAAAAGATCACATTGTATTAAGATGAATATCTGTATTTTGAAAGAGCTCCGCTGCATCTGTTGGATCCAAGTCAACTCCACAAAGTAAATCCTGTGATCAGACCAAAAGTATTGTGTGTATCCAAAGCCTGATGTCCAACGTTAGGAATATCTTAATCTACAAAGATTTAAACACCACGTCGCTATGCAACACACCTTTTAGCAGCGTTCCTGTCTCCACCCCTGCACCCGGCAGCTGTTCCTGCACAGCAGAAGCCTCGGCCTGGGTCTCCGGTCCTCGAGCGGTGGACTGTGGCTCTGACAGGGTCTCAGCGGTGCTGCTGGGTGGTTGTCTCTCACTGGATGTGTCTGGTGGAGCCTCTGTACCTGCTGCTTTCCCCCCCTTGGCCTCAGCACAGGTTCCTACTTCCATGTGCTCTGCCGCTTCGGTTCCCTTTTGTTCCGGCTCCGTTGGTTCAGTGTCTTTCAGCTCAACATCGGCTTTGTGAAGTTTTACCGTCTCAACAACCTCTCCTTTCTCTTTCAGCGCCTCCGCAGGTTTTTTAACCCTGGTGTCAGATATTGCAGGTGTAGGTTTTTGTTTGGAGTGACCGGCGTCAGGCTGGTTTTGCGGCGCCGTGGACTTGGAGCCTTTTTGATTCACCGCTGCTTTTTTAACAGCTCCCTTCACAGGCAACTTTCCTGTTTTGACCGTTTTAGCGACCTGCTTTGTGGACACGTTCTTCGCTTTGGAAACCAAGACTTTTGCTTTTGTGACAGTCGTCCGGCTTTTAACTGAACCTTTAGCTGCATTTTTTCTTGTGGTGAGTTTGCCAGTTGTACCTTTTTTGGCTCCAGAGGGTGAAGGCCCCTTAAGTGGAGGCGTGTTAGGTGTAAGGAAAACCTTGTCAGTGGTGGTTTGAGGTGTGGAGACACTGGATTTGGCAGGATTTCTGTCAACAAAAGAGAATCACATGGTCACAATGGAGAAATGGAACGGTTGAATTCCTGGAACAACTTTTATTCCATGTGCTTTTAAATGAACAATATGGACAACTTTTAACACACAGAGGGGATTCTTTTCACATTGAAACTGCAGCTAAACATTTAGAGTAATATATTGACGACATCACATGTTAAAAAGAGGACTGTGAGAAACATGTCTTACTTCTGAGGAGGCTTCTTCTGCTCCTCGGTCTCCTGTAAACAAACACATGAAGATTTGAGTGACAACACAACAGCAGACATGTTAATGTGCACAGAAAGACAATAAAGAAGTGTAATACCTTTTCTCTGACAACAGAGATCGTCACGCCTTTCACATCGAGGGTCTTTGCGCTCTTCAATTTCTTAGCGTCTTCCTCTTTCTCAAAACGCACAATTGCCTACATGTGCACACAAACACACGTTTCCATTACTGCGATCATCAGGAGCATCTACTCACTACATTCACACACACAACATCAACATCTGACCAAATCCGCCTGGAGACAAACTTCTGGGACTGATGGTTTATGGGTTTTGACTCCCTTTTTAATCTCAGAGACACTTCAGACACAAACTAATTGTCAAACTCGTTCACACTCGCTATACAAACCTCCAGTCTGGACCGAAACAGTACAACCGACTTGGTTTTCCCAAAGTGCTCCACTGCTGCGATCACTTCATTGTGAGAGACAGAATTAAGAATTCCTTGGAGTCTCACGCTGGTTGGAGGTGAAGATTTACCAGACTGGGCAGAGAGAGAGAGAGAGAGAGACAAACTTTGACCAAATATTGGTGTTTAATGTGTCCAATCAAACATCAAGGTCCTCTGATCTCTCAGGCAACATGTGTGTGGAGCATTAACGTATATATTTCTCTGTAGTCTTTGATCAAAGTGTTTTAATGAAAAGAATGAGACAGAGACACGAGAAGGGAAGAAGAGTACCTTGGTCTTTGTGGAAGAGCTCGCCTCACTCTTCTGCAGGCTGGGCTTTGCTTTAGTGGGCTTTGTAGTTGACTCCTTCTTCTTTGCTGAGGAGGAGGAGGAGGAGGAGGAGGAAGGGGGGGACTTCATCTTGGCTAGCTGGGCCAGTAAGACAGGAGTCAGACTTTTAACCACGGCCTCCAGGTCAGACGGCGTCGACAGAGACTGCATACCTGGAGAAACAAAGACAAAAGTGGAGCAAAGTCTCATACCGAATCTCTAAAAAGGAGCGTAATTATCATATTATCATGGGGTGACCTCAGCTTTCTTGCTTGTTGTTTCTACAAGTTAACACTCTGTACACATGTAGGAAGCACAGATTCTTCCTAGTAGGCAAATAAAAAGGTAAATACAGGTTTAAAACATTAAAAACACTGTTAGACCAAAGATCCATTCTCATTAATCTTCATTTTATTTGTGATTCCCCTCAAAATGGCAAAGTATTCATTAATTATTATATATAAAAGCCTTTAGATTTGTGGCGTGTACCTGTGTATAGCAGTATTATAGGCGCAGGTATGTTCAGTAGGAAGTTAACACCATGTTTAAAGGTGCATCTTTATTGAGAGTCCCAGAGGTTTTGAAATATTAGAAATGTCTCAAACCTGATTTTTCCAGCAGTGTCTTGGTCAGTTTCTCTGCCCTCTCTTTCATCAACTTCTTCTGTTGAGATGATGAGCTCTCTGTGGACGATCGTCTCTCTCGGCTCCTCCTTGGTGATGATCGCCTCTCACGGGTCCTTGATGACGATCGTCTCTCTCGGCTCCTCCTCGGAGACGATCGCCTCTCACGGGTCCTCCTTGAAGACGATCGTCTCTCATCACTCCTCCTCGACGATGATCGCCTCTCGTCACTCCTTGATGATGATGATCGTCTGTCACGGCTCCTTCTTGATGACGATCGTCTCTCTCGGCTCCTCCTTGGCGACGATCGTCTCTCTCGGCTCCTCCGTGGCGACGATCGTCTCTCTCTGCTACTCCTTGGTGACGATCGTCTCTCATCATTCCTCCTTGGGGAGGACCGTTTCTCGTCTCTCCTTCTGGGCGATGATCGTCTCTCAGGCGTCCTTGAACGTGATCGATAGCGGGAGGAGGTCGTGTAGTCGTGCCGTGGGGAGTGAGAACGAGACAGGGACCTGATGAAAGTACGGATTAAATAATCCAATAATTCAAAAAATGACAATCAAACAAACTAGATGTCTCATGGGGTGAGAATGTATGTTGATGCAGGAACATATTTGGTCATTTCACAATCGACGAGATAAATCCCTTTTGTTCAGTTACTGTTCATGTGAGAATTGATGTCCGACTGACCTGCGGCTATATCTGGAGCTGTGAGGCGATCGTGATCGGCTACTGCGCTTCTCCCTCCTACCCTCTGAGCCATGGTGGCGACGGGGAGATGGCGAGCTGGAGCGGGAGCGACTTCCATGCCTGGTTTTCTGGTGACGATGTTGAGAAGCCTGTGCAGAGGTTGATGCGGAGGGCTTGGCATCTTTACCTGCAGCCCTGAAGTGAGCAATGGAAAAAAGAAAAAGCACCGGTGAACGAGTTAACAAAAGTTAAGAGGACAACTTGCAAAGATCAGCAGGGTGCGGTTTCACAACCGGTGTGGTTGCCACGTGTTTGAAAACTAAAGCTGGGCCGACACTGCAGCCAGATATTAGTCCTGAATGTGTTTCTGCCAGATCTGTTGTGGTTTGACAGGTAGTTTGAGGGGGTCACGATGCCAGATTACTGACCTAAACTATCAACAATCTGGATCTCGGACAGTTGGATTTCTCATATGCCAGAAATGTTGGTCTGCAGTTTGAGCAGTTGTACGGTCTGGATTCCCTCATGGATGCTATCAAACGATGCATCGTTGTCAACTGTTGTGAGCCTGGACTTCCAGACACCCGCGGGAGCCATAAAATATACACTTTTTGTTCGTAAGACTTGATCAAACATGTTTGTTCTCGTTTCTGTCAACTTTAACTCAACCTGCGAGCACATAACTGACTGGTGGTTCCCACGCTTACGTTCAGTGTGAGCTCCACATCGTGGACAGTGAACTGATCCACGTGAGCGAAACAGTGGCAGGAAGGTCGATTAAAACGTGTAGTGTGAGATACCGCAATGTACAAAATCCAACAAAACCACAGTGTCAGTCTCGGCTTAAGAAACGTACCTGGGCCCGAGTGCAATCTCACCATCCCACTCTGGGTATCTGTGGAAAAGAACAATTTAACACCTATTAAAACAGTAAAGACAAAAGCCAAAGGGTATTATACACTTTCTACAGACTTAACTACAGAACCAAAGGAGGTACCTTATAGAACCCATGAACCCTTTACGAACCCCCTACTTCTACTAGTCTCGCAACAGTGTGGGTTCGAGAGCTAAGAGCAATATGGGCTGTGTCAGCATGTTGCAGAGGTTAACACCAAAAAGAAAAAGTTCCTCAGGGACAAACAATCCTGAGGACAGAAGTCACAGTATCACTTCTTCTGTTCGGTGTTTCCTCTACAGTATTTTGACGAATTCCACAGAAGCATTCATTAGGAAAAAAAACGTAATATAATAGTAAAAAAATATATATAATAACTCAAAAACAAATAAAGCTCAAAGACAAAAAGACTGACTTTGTTCGAAGGAATTTGCAGTTCTCGAGGTGAAGGCTGGTGTTCTGGTGGGAGATCCAATCCTAGTAGTCAGAACAAGAGACATACTGCATTTAGATACGACCATCATCCTCATATCATTTTTGTGACTGTCTGACAACACATATCTTATTCAACATTACAGCAGCCTTAAAAAAAATAAAAGTTCCTTTAATCTCCAAAATGTGCGTCTGGTTGTTGGTCTGTTGCGTCTCTTTAGCCCAAGTGTCCAGTTCCTTTTCTCTGCTCTTGTATGTACAAGTGTGTGTTGTTGTTAAAAGAACAAGTCTATCTGGTTAAAATAAGACACATCATGGCACAAGTACACAGTACAGACACAACTGTTCAAGACTTGAAATCCTTCACAACTGTGGAAACTCTCTCCTTTATAATAACAGCTGACTTTATGGTCAACTGGAGTTCAAGTTTTTAATCATGAAATACAAATAAAAGTTGCTGTAACAAACAACCAAAATAAAACGTTCTTCCTCTTGGATTCTTGACAGTTTGATGTCCGGTTCTTCAGGTTGTTGCGGGATCATAATGTTTCCTGAGTTTTGGTCAAGGTCGTGTCAGCAGAGGTCACTATCAAGTATGGATCAGGGCAAAAAACTAACAAAAACCAACAAGCTGAGATATATTTAGAGTAGAGGGAGGGACATGTGGAAACTGGGGAGGGAAGGAAGCCGGTGTCTTTTCTGAGTAGCCAAGACGTGAAAAAGAATGAAAGATTCCTCATAAAAATGGTCTCTGCTGAATGTGTGGTTCATCAACTGTGATGGTTGCTGGTGGCTTCAGGTTCATAGTAATTGGAAGTTCCTTTGTGGGACTCAAAAATACATTAAATAAAGGTAAAATAATAGCCAGTATTACAAAAGAAATGGATTGACCTATGAGATTTAAAAAGAATAAAGTAACTGATAGCTCTAATAGTGGGAAGAAAGATACCAATTATATATTCACTAACACCTGTTTCAAAAAACTGAATCAAACTGAAAAGAAGCTGTAGGAAAACCAAAAAACAGAGTAAAAAGGGGAACCGCCATCTTCCATCACCCTCTGATGCGCCGGTTCTTCAGATCTGCAGAATCTTCCTCGTCACATCTTCGAAGCCCTCAGCTCAGTTTTAACAATCTCCTCAGACGTTGCACACATCTCGTCATCAGACACCAATAACTAAATCTTTTCTGAAGTACACAGTGATGTTCGAACAACAGTTTAAAAACAGATCACATGTAAATCAGACATTGTAACCTTGAATTACAGATGACAATAAACATCTGACACATTTTGGTAGAAAATATTTCCAGTACATAAAAATCAGTCACTTCTCCCAAAGCTTTCAACCCAAGCCTGTTTCTGCAAAATGCTAATATGTGATGGCAGTCATGCCGTAGTAACTACTGATGCATTCATTTTAACTACATCCTTTCAGAAAGGCTTGAAAGTATTGACCTTAGATTAAAAATAAAAATAAAACAACAACCCAAGTGTCCCCACAAAATAAAAAATGAAAGAAATGTGTTTTAGATGCTGAAATAAACAACCCCCAACTGCCAGTGCAGTCTTCCACTCACCTTCATATGAGTGCATTCTTTGTTACACAGAGAACAGGTATGTGGAAAGAGTCTCGGCGAGGCCGCCGCATAGTCGTGCATCATGGTCAGTGTTGGCAGAGCTTTGGAGGCGGCCACCTCTGCTGCGGGCTGATTGCTGGAAGGCGGCAGAGTCATATGAATCAGATTCATCAGGCTCGGCAGAGACGGAGGCAGAGCGGGAGGAGCGACGCCGGGGTGAGGATTACCAGGAATAAACACTGCTTGCTGCATGCCCCGTGAGGCATCGGTGGTGCCGGGGATGAGAGGAGCACTGGAAACAGATTTTGCAGCAGAATGAACCGAAGGCCACATTGTATGCGATGCCGGCTGCTTCTGTTGATGCTGCTGCTGCAACTGCGACTGCTGCTTCAGCATCTGATGCTGCTGCTGCTGCTTCTTCTGCTGATGTTGCTGCTGCATCTGCTGCTGCTGCTTCTGCATCTGTGGTTGCTGCTGGTGCTGCTGCTTCTGCTGCTGTGGCTGCTGCTGCTGCTTTTTCATCTGCTCAGAACCTGTTGACTCTTGAGCTTGAGTTTTACTCTTATTCTTGGTGGCACTGCCGTCACTCCTGCCAATAACCACAAGCCCGGGTCGGCTGGGATGCACACCACGGAACAGAAGGCAGGAGGGTTGGGTTTTTGTTGCCAACTGGCGAGCTGCCTCGGGTTCTTTCAAAGACTTGGAGGCTTCGGACTTGAGGACTCCACGAATGTCCGTGTCTTTCTTTGCCAGAGAGAAGGAGCTGAGGATTTGGGAAGTCGGGTTTGGTTGGGTCTGCAATCGTTTGGTCTGATCACTGCTTGGGGGAGCCACAGAGCCCATCACTGAACCGTACGAAGAGCTGAGGCTTTTGACAGAACTCGCCTGGTCACGTGAAGAACCCAATGCGCTGCTTTTCACCTCGGTTGTATTTTTTTGCCGTGGTTGCCTGCTACTATCATAAGGGTCCATCAGCAACATACTTCCCCTCCCACCACTGTTAGCTGTACTGCCACTGGTCCTTCCAATGTCTTCCCCAACCCCTCCAGTATACTTGCCAGTATGTCCATAGTCAATAACTTTACTCGGCTGGAGGACAGCTGGTGCCATTTCCTGCTGGCACTTCCCTTCGCCTCCAGAAGAACTCAAACTGTGACTGTCCAGTCCACTCATGTTTCTGGTGGGTTGGGGTTCGGGGTAGGGTTTAGACGGGACTGCTGTTGTTGTCCTCTTGCCCTTCTGAATTCGTATTTGTCGCAAGATGAATGGCAGGTTAGCAGGAGTGATCTGGTCTTCAGGGTAAGCGATGAGATGCTCCAAGTCCTCTTTTTCAAGTCCGAAGTGCAGAAGGATGTTAGAAGCTGATTCAGAGGTGTACTTGGGTCGACTGGACTCTGTAGAGGCTGCAGGTTTGTCTGGCGCTGGATAGTCATAATCACCTAACCCTGGAATGGACTGCACATCATGTTCTCTTTGACTGGGGGCATTGAACCTACCGTCACCACCACTCGCATAGTTAGACGAAGCAGATGATGAATAAAATTTTGAGTCATCTGCAGTGGGCCTATTGTAGTTCTGTGACCAGTCCATGGAGGTACTGCCAATATCAACGTCAGAGTGTCTATATCCTAGAGAGGCAGAGGTTGAGGACGTTGGGTAGAAGTTCATTCCTGTGTCTGAGGAGCGAAAATCATCCCTTTGGGTGCTGGTAAAGCGAGTGCCCTGCTCTACGGGCTGATGTACCGGTTTGCTGAGAAGCCTCACCTCTTCTCTCGCTCTGCTAATATGAATGTCTATAGACCTCTCGATGTCCTCGTCCACTGTGGCGCGACTCTGCTCGGGCCTGTAGCTCATGGACTGAGAAATCAGCGACGGGATCACCCCCCCAGAGTTTGCAGGAGTCGCAGAAGAAGCTCCAGAAGAGGTGAAGTTGGACCCAGGTCCAAGACGAGAAGATGCCCTCCGAGGGTCCCTCTCTGATGCTATACCAGAGAGTCCATACTGCCCCTGGGAGGAACTCTGGTTCCCAGAGGCATAGGGGTTATACAGGGGATGGGACATGCTGTTCGCGATCTTCAGAAGGTTAAGGAGATTTATGGCCGCGGCAGTCGGGGAGGGGGGTGGTGTAGGTATGTAGGGAGCTGGTGTGTTGGAGTTGGCGGTCAAGGTCGCGGCTCTGCAGCGAATGGCGAGAGCGTTGTTGATCTGCGTCAGTGCTAGCTGGGCTTTCAATTGAGCCAGCCGCAAGGAGGCAGCCTGCTGGCCAATCAGGAGCGAGCTCCCCGGAAGCCCTCCAAGTAGAGGGCTCGTTAGGGGCCCTGGAGCAGGAGAGGGGGCACAACGCTCCGATAACAATGCAAAGCTGTAAAGTTAAAAAACAAAAGCAGGGGTTATTGAATGAGACTGGACTTCAGCGTCTTGGATGGGTGACATCCATCATCTGGAAGGTCTCGTCTTGAGTCTTTCTGCTGGATACGCATTCATTGTGTCTATTTCACTTCCTGGTCTTCACTAGCAAGAAAGAACAGAGGAGGCACAAGCAACAAAGCACAGATAAAGAGAGAGAACAAGGTCACTGCTGTCATCAGGAAACATCCACAACACACAAACTCATTTATTGTCTTTGCATGCTCGTCTCTGATGGAAACACTTGAGGTTTGTCACCAGACCGACTGACGAAACGCATGGAAAGGTTGAACATCTGACAACTGAAATTTCCATTTCAGAACGTCACATTAGATCATACTGGAAAACTCAGACAATCCTGAATGCTGGTAGTTAAAGTCTAAATAAGAACTTCCAGTAATCACTCACAATTATTGGGTTAATGGTTAGGTAGTGTAACAAAAATGGAATTACACAGATTGAATCACCATGAGGATTTTACAAGATTTACAACGTGATAAAAATGCCTAAAATGATCCGACTGCAATTTTGAAGAACTTAGCTTTGTGATATAATTCAACTGGAACAGCAGAAGAAAGTCCAAAAGCTCACAAACCTATAAAAAAGGTTGAGGATTCAAGGAATGAACCATCCATGGCCCTTCCACCTATATCGGACTACACAGAGAACCCAAGTTCATGCAAAGGTTTTCAATCAGAGAGACGAGAATACGTCCTGCACAACATGGTGCAAGGCTCACATCTCCTCAGCGCAGAATAAAAAAGAAGTATAATGCAGGTGTTTCTGTTTCTGGCTGAACTTTTGCCAGACCACAACGCAACGCCATCCAGCAAAATGCTCAAAAAAATATGTATTTCGAAAATGATGGGATGGATTCCAGTCTTGGCACGTGAAAGCAAAATGGGATGCAGCAAGACTGATGGGCAGAGAAGGGCCAGCTGTCCTTCAAGTGACTCATCCAGAGGACTTCACCTACCGGTAACCGCTGTGCACACGAAAAATGCATGTGGACAATAAAATGTGCTTGTCCGACCATCACACTCACTTTACTTGCCAAGATATGAAAGAAGGGTTTTAAACTTCCTTCTCAAGCTAACTGTTAGGTTTTTTTAATATCAGGGGTCCTGGTATTGTGCATGTTGGCTCACCCTGACCTTTAGTAATGTTATTTCAGTCTGGTTTAAAGTCAGCAGTAAATTTGAGTCAACACCTCTCTTACATTGCCTGAATAAAGACATGACAAAAGTAGTATTTATTGCAGGCTTGCATTATGTTTTGGGCAACATTTGCACTTACACATGCATTTCCACCCTGCTACTATTATTAAATAAGTAACATAACATGTTGGTGTCTTATAGATCTTCAAAACTACATTTAAATACGACATAACTTCACTTAACACCTCTTTCTTAATTGAAAGAAGAAAAAGTGGAACCATGTTTCAGCTGCGTCACATCAACACAACAAATTTTCTTCTAACATACGTTGTACGTTAATCACTGGATCAATGTTGATCAGGTTTTAAGGTCTAAATCGTGGTGTGGTTGTTTGATACGAGCCCCGGGCCCAGAACCCAGCAGTCAGGCCGAAGTTATGGTGAACTAGCACCGTGAAACACCGTCGCACCGCGTTCAATGTGTCGTTAAACGGCTGTGTTTAGCTTTTTTAGCTGCCTGCGGCCCAAACACAGCTAACACGGCTAAACCAGCTTCGCGTATTCTTGCTAGCAAGCGCTAACGGCAGTTAGCCTCTTTTTCAGGAGGGCCCGTAAATTAACAAACACTAAACACGGTTTCCGGTTGATAAACTGGGATTTTTATAGCATACCTTCCGTTAATTGTGTGTTTCTCGGCGCTTTAGTGTGCTCAAATGTATCTTCGGGATGCTAGCAGTGAATCTCGATGCACCGAGTTGATTTTAATTCGCAGAGACTTCCGGTTTGGGTGACGAACCTTCAGAGTAAAAGCGCGCCTTCAGATTTTGCAATCAGATCACATTTAAACATATAATTTTAACATGAGATTTAGTATTTAGTTTTAAAAATGTATCGGCAACAGTTGACAACGGATTTAACTCTAAGTTCTCAGAAATTGTAATGACAGAACTATTTGTTTGTGATGTAGCGTTACAATGTTGTGCGTTTAGACACTTTTATTTTGAAGAAGCGGACAGGAATTGTTATTCTTATTAATATTTAAAGACGTCGCGTAAATTTACAGGAGGTATGTTTGTGTTTATGAGATTATATTTGTATGTGTAATAATATCGGTTGCTGCCACTTATTTCTTTTTTTTCATTGAATTAAAAATGTTTTAAGCATAAGAATATGTGTGTTGTCATTATTCAGCCACACAACGGCGCAATTCTTACAGATATTCCGGTATTACGTTTCATTTCCGCCCCTAATAATGTGTAAAACTCCCTACAAGTGGTGATTAGACGGTTTCTGTCACCTTTTGTTCACCATTACCTCTAAACTTTCTCTACAAATATTGATATCAAGGGAATAAGCAAGAATGTGTTAATTCCCCACCTTCTTCCTAGATGAGATTAGATGATAAACTCCTGAACAGATGCATTCAAAAGTAAAAGAAACTAAAATGCTATATTATAGTATTTAACAGAGACTATATTAAGACTAATATTGTTTTAACATTGTCATTATTGATATTTCAAGCTTGTCCAATCAGATGGCAGCTGAGAATCCTAAACACAAACAGAGTCTCTGTTTTTATAGATATAATATTAGTCTAGCTTTAATTATGTGTACTTTGTTTTTATTTTTGAGGGTTTTACCACTTTTAACTAGTTAACTTCCCATCAGTTCAACACTTGTAGTTCAATTTATTCCTGAATTTAAATCAGATAGACTTACGTAAGCCCTAAAAACCAGGCGATAAACCCTCCTGCAAACAAACTAAACTAAAGTTGAGCTCAGAAGTCTCTGTCGCCGGCCAGTCACGTTACAAAACACTCAAGATTTAGCGACACACACACACAACCATTCACTCCCTGTGCTCAGAGCCATTGACTCTACAGACTGTTGAATACACAGTTCATCAGAAGGTGATGATATTTTCATTAAAGGATCTTTCTCTATTGGGTATTGCAGCAAATTAATCATTTATCCCTTTTTATCCCCTCCCCCGGACCACAGGGCTTAACACCCGATCACGACACAACAGCTGACTGGCAGCACACCAGCCGCGCGTGTGTGTGTGTGTCTGGAAGGGGGGAGGTTGAGCCAAAACATGTTTGGTTTTATTTTGGGCTGTCATCGCTACCCTGACAGAGGCCTGGTCTCATGGCGGTTACCTCACACTGTGCAGGCGTGTGTGCAGACGTGTGGGCAGGTTTAGACATTTTCTTCCGTGAACACACGTGATATCCACACATTCATCTGTGCCCCTGCATGAATGTGCATCTTCTACCCCCCTCCCACCCTCCCAAGAACACAAGGTCAGATCCCCGCTAATGATGAAGTATCTGTCTTCAACCCCCGGGATCTTTCCAGAAAGAACAAGACTCCTGAAACTCTGGACAGGGAAGATCATCGAGGAACGATGACGTGTCTATCCATCTAGTTATTGTCATTGTGTCCTGAGTGGACAGTTAAAACCCTCACCCAACCTGCCCTCCCAGCCTCCTGTTTGACAGACAGCTTCCAGGTTACGAGGTTAGCACCTCAGTGTCCCCCCCGGGGGTCCCGGCGTGCCCTCGGCGACACGCCCAGAGACAAACAGACGGGTTTAAACATCATCCAGCACCCGGCGACAGGGAGTGGACACGGGAACCCACACCGGCAAACCCTGCTGCTGCACACGTCAGGCTCATAAATCTCTCCGCAGCTTAATGTGCTCAGATATTTTAGATGGATGATTTGAAGAAGGGGGTGGTACTTGAACAAGTCTATACAACCTGCATGTGTGTGTGTGTGTGTGTGTGCGTGTGGATACTGTGAGAGCAGTTAGCAGAGAGTCTAATAAACGCTGATGACCAGAGAGTTGCAGTAACTCAGCACCACCAGGTCTGGACATCTGTGTATGTGTGTGTGTGTGTGTGTCCATGGACTGTGTGTGTGTGTGTGTGTCCATGGACTGTGTGTGTGGAGATGTAATGAGATATTTATAATGCTCATAATTTGATGTTTCAGTCCCCGTGTGCACGTGATGTGTTGGTAATAAATACTGAACATTCGCGGCTGGTTTTAAGTTACAAGTTACAATTTAAAGTCCTCACTTTTATGACTCAAATGTGGCTCGCCCCCCCCCGGGCCCCTAGTCCCAAGGCTCCAGTCACACCAGCTGTCAGAAAGTTCAAACTCTGCCAAGTTATAACCAGAGTGTCATTGAATGCACCACTCTGTGAATAAAACCCCTGAATAAACGAGCTACTTCTCACACCGAGATAAGCTGTTGCTCAACCCCGACACTGGACTCAAATGCTGTTTCACAATCAAATGATTTCCCTCTCGTCTTAATCACCACAGCCACTGGAGGGCACTGTCACGTGAACGCAAACATACGTCGTGGTCAGTAATCGACTGATTGATTGTTCCGTTTGTAAAAAACCTGAAGAAAGTGCGAAATGCTCGTAACAATTACCCAGAAACCCACAGTGACACCGTCACGATGCTTTATTTTGTCCAACCAACTACAAACACATCCAAAAATGATTAAAATAATAAAAAGGTAAAGGTGAAACCCCCCCCTTTGACTCTCAGGGAGCTCAAATGAGACAAACAGCTGAAAATGCAGCGCGGTGTGTGAATACACGAGTGTGTAGTTCGAGTTACATCATCAGAGCTCGGCTTCACTTACAGCCGAGGAGCGTTTTCATCAGCGCTGAGCAATGTGTCATTCTGTCTGCGACGACACTCCCGACACCGGATCAACTGACTTTCTGCTATTTTAGGAGACTAAAGAAGCAGCACAGAGACAAGAAAGCACGTGTGTAAATGTGTCACCGCGTTGATACGTCTTTGTTTTTTAATGTCTTTATTATGATTTGAACATTTCGTCTCGTCTCCAGCCTCTCGGCCTCCTTCAGTGACTTTGGGCTTCGCGCTGTGACGTCCTGTCCACAGTTATCACTCGTGATGACTCCACTCTGAAGGCTGGACTCGCTGGTTGACCCAGAAACTCTCCTCACGAGCGGATGAGCCCAACGTGACCTGATCCGACGCACAAACACAAATCTGTGCTGAACTTTGTTTCCCAAACACCAAACATGTGCCCAGATGCTGTTCTGCTTTCACACTCGACACCAGAGATGCTAGAAGTATCTGGCCGTGAGACTACAGCACCACACCATGTTTTTAATGCTAATGCTAATGCTAATTTAACTTCTTTCCACATATTGCTGCTTGGAGAGGGAACTCATTGTTGGTGGAATTAATATGTGATGTCTGTACGGTAAAGGTGATGTCACAGCTAGCAGCTAACGTAGCTTAGCGCAAAGACTGGAAGCAGAGAAAAGCAGCTAGCCCGGCTCTGTCCAAAGTCAAAGAGCCTCATCGAGTCACTAATTTGCTAATTAGGACAAAAGCTGTGAAGAAGCAACATCTCTTTAGGCCGGGACCAGAAACTTCCTGCAGTCTTCATTGTTACCTGTACGTTTTTGGGCAGATCATAAACCAGGTGACACTTATCAGACCCCTGTGTTAGAGCGCCTTTGTTGCACATGACAAGAGGCTTTGGATCCCCGTGAACCAATAAAACCAGTGATACTGCACCGCGAGGGGGGGGGTGTCGTGTTAAAGTGTTAACGGTCGACAGGTGGGAGAGAACAGTGAGCGGCGTGCAGGACACTGAAAAACAAGGGTGTGAACTTCAGCAGGAGTGTGTGTGTGTGTACGTTAAAAACAATGAGCAACAGCAGAAAGAAGAGGACACACACACAGGTCACATTCCTAAAAGCAGAACGCCTCTGGAACATTTATGAGGTGCTTGGTCATACGACGAGTGCGTCGGCTAAATGTGTGCACGACTGAGGCAACGTTATGGCAGACGCCGCAGTAACGTACAAGGTCAGCGTGTTGTTGAACTGAAGGAGCTTTTAGTCTTTTTATTTCTTCCCGTTTTCTTTGATTAAAGTTCAGTTTGCAGCCGAGCTCAACTTTCCTGATTGAAACGGAGAGAATTTGAATCCATTTGTCACCAAAACATCTCCCAGCTCCTCTAATTAGCATCTTTCAGCTCGTTCTTTTGGTTTCCCGCCACATTTAGTTTTGCTTTCTGTTCACTGCACTCACCAACCATCAGCACAGTTTCTAAACGCAGCTGTTTCCAGTGAACAGACCGATAAACTGAGATTTTACTCAGGAGATGGTGGAGACCAAAACAGAGCCAAAAGAAGACGGGTTTATACACAAACATGCTAACGTTGTCTGTGATGTTTCTATCTGATCATATGTTGGATGTTGTGTCGAGAGCTTGTTCTGTCGCCCCCATGTGGACAATAAGAAAAGTACTCTGCTGCCACTAAATGCTGCATGTGTTGAGATGTTTTGTTAAGTTGCTAAGCTAACCAAACTTTAACCAGTGTATCAGACCAGAAAACGCTTAATGGAGGACTTGTTGGCTAATTAACAGTTTGCTAACTGTGACCACCACAGGGCTGGATCAGCCGACAGCCTCAAAACGACAGATTCATAACTGCAATCCACATGAAGAAGCTGAAATACTGACGACATATCGCAGCCACGTGAATAAAAACCTTAACGAAGTAATAAGGAGGAGCAACACCCAAAAACCCTGTATGTACGTGTGTGTGGGGCTGTAAATCAGGCATCAGATGACAGAGCTGTGATAAAACCTGAAAATAGAGACATGGAGGACATGGAGGTAAATCAGATTCACACACACACACATACACACACACACACTCCTAAATCCAGCAGTCTAAATCCACAGCAACAGAGAGCTCAGAGTAAAGCCTCGCTTCAGACCGAAGCTATTCACACCTTCAATAAAACACAACACACACACTATTGCTTTTTTCTTCTATCCACCTTTACCTTCTCACCCCCCCCCCCCCTCCACTTGAGCTCACATAACGCTAACACAGTGGGGAGTCTTTGGGTGTTTACCTCCCTTTATACTATCATCCCATCAAAACTTAACCAAGGCCCATAATGGCTTTAAGGCATGGGAGCTGACATGCACACACACATGCACACACACACACACACACACGCAGTAATAAACGCCTCCCCCGTGTCTCGGCTGTCCGAGGAAAACTATTAAAAGAGAGAATTACAAACACTCGCTCACATTATAAGGACTTCTCAACATGTGCTGCTCTGCTCGCTGGTTTTCCAACTACAACAGCCAGTGAATGAATGAATGAATGAATGAATGAATAAATGAATGACTGCAAGAGGTATTGAACAAATAAACAGATGGTTGGATGAATAAATCTCACAGTTAAGAAATCTAAACTGAAATGAATGAAAGCAGAAGATGTTGAGAAACAGTGAGTTGCATGCATCGTTTTATCTCTCTCACACACACACACACACACACACACACACACACACACACACCTCACCGGCGTGCGCTGCTGCTGTTTGAGACTTGGTTGCTTTTAACCACAGTCAGGAAACGGGTGCTGCTGTTGATCTCACAGGTGTTTGGGTGACCGGTGCCTGCAGAACCCGGCGCCTTCTTTTCCTCCAGCATGGCCGAAAACACACACACACACACACACAGTACACTCCCCTCACGTCTTTAATCACATTCAGACAGCAGGTGCACTTCCACTCCCAAAATAAATCCCAAACGTGAGACGTTAAAAAGGGAAGAAGAGGATTTTTCTCTTGCTGTTTTGTTCCAAGTTCACAACAAACACACGTTTCCTCCAAACGTTGCTCTAGCAGAAGTTATCCGTCCAGTTTTGGAGAATTAAAGCCATGGATCTGCTTCCACGGGCTGTTTTCTGGGGTGAAGTCCTTCGGGATTCCTCGTGTTTGGGACTTCAGAGAGCTGAAGCCATCAGCTCAGTGGGACTTGAGCTGCGAGACACTGCGAGGAACACTGCACGGTTCACAGTGCACCCGTCCCTCTGAGTCAGCGGCTGAGGGGGGGGGGGGGGGGGGTCTTGAGGGCAAGAGAGGGAG
>JAVQJL010026861.1:0-13253 GCA_036024295.1 Nannoperca obscura | reverse complement strand
GTGTGTGTGTGTGTGTGTGTGTGTGTGTGTGTGAGCCAGGTAATAGAGACATCATGTGTCCGTGCACGGCTGACCACTCAGAGCCTCTTCATCTCTACGCTGCTGCAGGTTTTGATATGTGGGGAAAGGATTCTTTAAACGCTCTCTCTGATGTTTGTTATTCGTCACAGCGACACTTTGACGCAGCGTTTGCGTCGCAGCTCAGGTGTTTTCTCAGGGTTGAATATTGTCGAATAAACTCTAAAAATGTATTTCAAAAGATGTTAACTGATGCGTTCAAGATCGCTGTAACTGCCAGCAAGGCCACAGTTTATTATTAACTGAAGATATCATCAGAAGCAGATAATGAATCAGCTTTCAACCACAAATCATGTTAATGTTGAACAGGGTTACTGAAACATGTTCCAGAGCAAAGTGTCAAGATGAGCACAACACGAACGGAAATGAAAAAGCCACCGCTGGATGTTCTCTGCTGTTGCTGTGAAGGTTTCTTCCTCTCTTTTTATAGACTGGAGATTAGTTAGTGCACGTATTCGTGAGGACGTGCACAGAATGAAATGTCTTTCCCAGACTTGCTGGGAAGTCCCAGCGTCAGAAGCTAATGATAATATCCAGCAGCGTCGTGTTGGGCATCAGTCCAGGCAGCCTTCATGGGCTGAGGCCAATTCACAACATCCATTCACCTCAAACACGCCACCGATCACCTGCCGTACCTGCCGCGACACCGGAGGTCTCCGGAGCTGTGAGCTCCTGCACAGGCTGCTGCTGCTGCTGCTTTTTTACCATAAAATATGGACGACTGGACGCTTCAAATGTGAATGATGTCGTGTGCTGGGGAAGATTTGACACCGCTGAGCTTCTGAAACCCTGTGTGGATAAATCCACCGCGTGTCAAGCTGAAACTGACTGGATCTGTTCGCGCTTATCAGTTAACGCAGCATTGAAAACACACACCACCACAGTACAAGCTTCAGTCCAACAACCTCTACAGCTTCTCTCGCATCAAGCGCTTCCTCCCCAAATCCTCTCCGCTGGCTCATGGTGGCAATAATACAGATCGCAATGCAGACAGCGTCACAGGTCACGAGTTGACTCCACGACACACTGAAGCAACCGCTTGTCTTTTTAACGCATCCGTTGGGAGTTTCAGCTTTTACTAAGTCACACGGACCCGAAACGCCACACTTTGTTCGGTTTCACTCGCTGGAAGACAGTGGATCCATTAGGGTGACCCGTCATCCTGCACCAGCAGACGTAACAAGCCTTCAGATTAAACAGATCAGATGCTTTTTACCTTCAAGGAGCTCATTGTGCAACCAGTGCATCTCTTGGCAGCTGGCAGCAGATGGTTTAAACGAAAAAGGTTTTCTCTCACTCCCCAAGAAGCTGTTTCAGCAGGAATCCGATCATATTCAAAGAAGTAAAGATGCTATTATTATTATGTCTAATACAGATCAATCACAGCTGTGGTCAAAGGTCAGTGCAGCCATGTTTGTCCTGCTCATAAAGTCTAGTGTGAAGTCTCCTGGTGCAACACTAAGCTGGCGTTGTGTTTGTTCAGAAACAGAAAAACACACGTTGTGTCCGCGAAAACAGCTGAGTGTGGTTTCAAGGAGAGAGACGTGTCGGAAATATGTTGTTCAGGTGTTCAGCAAGGATGCAGAGCTTAACGAAGACGCCTTAGTGATGCTACGGTGGAAGCATAGTAGTGCTGCTGCTACTGATACTACTGCTGCTGCTACTACTAATACTGCTGCTGCTACTACTAATACTGCTGCTACTACTACTACTACTGCTGCTGCTGCTGCTGCTGCTACTACTGCTGCTACTACTGCTGCTACTACTACTAATACTGCTGCTACTACTGCTGCTACTACTAATACTACTGCTGCTACTACTAATACTGCTGCTACTACTACTACTAATACTGCTGCTACTACTACTGCTACTGCTGCTACTACTGCTGCTACTACTACTACTACTACTGCTGCTACTACTACTACTACTACTACTGCCGCTACTACTACTGCTACTACTACTACTACTGCTACTACTACTACAACTACTACTACTACTACTACTACTGCTACTGCTACTACTACTACTGCTACTACTACTACTACTACTACTACTACTACTACTACTACTATAACTACTACTACTGCTGCTACTACAACTACTACTACTACTACTATTACTACTACTGCTACTACTACTACTGCTGCTACTACTACTACTACTACTATAACTACTACTACTACTCCTACTACTACTGCTGCTACTACTACTACTACTACTGCTACTACTACTGCTGCTACTGCTACTTCTTCTACTACTGCTGCTACTACTCCTACTACTACTACTACTGCTGCTACTACTACTACTACTGCTACTACTACTACTACTACTGCTGCTACTACTACTACTACTGCTACTACTGCTGCTACTACTACTACTGCTACTACTACTGCTGCTACTACTGCTGCTACTACTACTACTACTACTGCTACTACTACTGCTACTACTACTGCTGCTACTACTACTGCTACTGCTGCTACTACTACTACTACTACTACTACTACTACTACTGCTACTACTGTTAATAATGATGATGATAATAATAATAATAATAATAATACACAATTTGTCAACAATTCTGAAGCCCAAACATTAAATGTACAACCAGACTTCTTTGTTAGGTAAATGTGTTATGAGAGGGGTAAGCAGTAAAATGGAATGAAGGAGAACATGATAATGTGTGTAAACGTGGCATAGTATTTACTAGAAATAGCCTGCAGGCCTCACAAACTCAGATGTAAACAAAGACAACAAACAACACATATGAATTATGTGGACCTTCTGCACATCTGTAGCTTTGAAATACCCTCTGTTATTCAAGTTTATGTCTTTTATTCACGCCTTCCATTAGAAGAATCAATAAATGATTCAGGACCCCTGAATGTAATGATGTAATGACTCACTAAACACACAGGGTGGTGCTGTTGGTTTTGTTTTAGCTCTGATGCAGCTGTATAGAGCAGATCCCTGGATAAAAAGCCCATACTCAGATTTACTAAACTAAAATGTATTATTGTTCGGGGGGCTTTGGTTTATGTCTTGGCTGTTCAAAAGACACTTTGTATTGAAGCACATAGGTTTGTTTAGAATGTGTACAGGAAAAATCCTACTGGGACAGCTGTCAAATGTTGTGGATAGTGGAAAGCCAGGGATTAGGCTATATACAAATGCAAGTTTGTTTGTGTGTTTTTTTGCTTTTTTGTCAAGCTCTTTGTGATGAAGGGACTAATAAAGCTGACCTGACTTGACACTTCACAAAAAATTATAGCAAAAAGAAAAAGAAAGAAATAAAAATATTATGCAGCAACTATAACTTAAAATAATCAAACCACAGAAAATGTAACAGTGATGCTACTGATAAAATACTGGAATAAAACAAAAATAAAAAAAATATGTGGGAATATTGTATTGATACAATTGAGAATACAAATAACAATAAACAGAAATTAGTGAGCAATCAATGATTTTGTACATTGCAGATACATTAGAAGTCAAAAGCCATACAATTCCACTTTCATCTACTTTAAAATAAATTATGTCTGAAAAAAAATGTTAACATAGGAAACTTATAAAGCAACAAGTTTGGCAGCTATGTTTAAAAAGAAAGCTAAAATGTAACTCTCACCAAAAGTTAACAGGTGTTTGCTCTGCGTAGAATCTGTGTAAGTCACCTGTTTCTTCCTTCAACCTGTCAACCTTAGCGATTGGTCGGAGTTTTTTAAGCGGCCCCGCCCTTCAGCGAGTTATTGTATTCTCATTGGGCACAGCAGACGCCAGTAACAGGTGCCTCTGCCCCGCCTTTCCCTAATCTCGGCTCCCTCAGGTTGTTCGTCAGCTTGAAAACCTGTGATGAGAGTTTTAACAATGGCGTGGCCGTGGCGGGGGGCTGCAGCTCTCTGCCCAAGTCCAGCATCTGAAAACCACCTGTGAACATCGACAGCTTGTCAGCGATTTAAAAAGTAATTTAACGGACGTTACAATGATACCGAACAGAGTAAATCTCCGCTGAGAGGCTGTCCTACAAACTGTGTCAAACTACTGGATTGTCGCTGGAAGCGCTTTGCCATGTCGTTACTGTGTGTCAGAGGTACGTTTTAGCTTTCTTTTTCTTTTTTCACGCGGTTGTTTTTACACGTTAAACCCGAGTTTGTTGATTTCCATCTGATAATGTCAAAGAAATCTGACTGAACAGGTTTTGTGGCAGCAGGAAGCATCCCCCCTCAGGGAATAACAGAACTAGAAAAGTGGCTGTCCAGTCGTGATTTAACTTTGTTTAAAAAAACAGACTCTTCATAAGAATAATGAAAAACAATAATCATGGGGTTGTTTTCCTAACTCCGATAAGATATGGTATGTCTATTTTATTGGCCCTTCTACAGCCCACCTACCATACCAGCTGTTGTAGCAGAACCACAGATGACCTGTGGTATATTGACTACTTTGAGATATCACAAAAAATAGTAGCCATCATTATGATTTGTCAGTATAGGATTAACCAGCTCAGAAACGGAGGTTGCGGTCGGGAGAAATGATCTGATTGTGAAAATGAAATGGTTATTTGATATTATGGACCTATAACTGAATCACACGTATAGCAATGTTAATGTCACTAACAGTTTCACTGACAAAAATCTAGTGATGAATGATAAAAACATGTCTTTCAATGAAACTAATACCAGTACCCTGGTGCAGGGGCCCCTCTGGGTAGGCTACCGTGTTATGGTTCCTCTGGGTCAATGCTGTTGAATTGACTAAATGACTGAGCTTTTACTATCACCTCAATGTTATCTTCCCAACATTTAGTGTATAAACAATATTGTTTTTATCAGTCAGGGGTCACAATTGGGGAAAAGTCTTGATTATATGGGGTATCTCAAATGAAATAAATAAATGATACAGAAAGAATGTTTAGGAGGTCAAATCAAGGTTCACATGGGGAAAATAAGTTGGAGGACAATCCTCGCCTGCTTTGACATCCTTTACAGCAGCAAAGCACATTATGTAATATCCTATTTTGTGAAAACAAGACCAATGCCCAGCAGTTTGGTGTGGTGCTGCCAGGAGGGGGGCAGAAAAGCATGCTGCAGGCTACTTTCTTTTGCATGTCTGTAAGGACAGAGCCGCCTCCACCAGAGACTTGTAATATAACAGTGCTTCATATAAGGTTTGACGGTGTTTTTGTCATTCCAACATTTTTTTTTCTTCCTCTTTTAATCGTCTCTTTCCTTTTCTGTAAAAAAAATAATATACATACATACAAGTTAACATGATTGTTTTGGGGTTCTTTACAACTTTTTTTGTTTTAAGATGACTTTTTGTCACGTGATATTGAAAATTGGGGAAGAAATGGAAAGTGTTTCTCACAAAATGATTTCTTTGTGTAGTAACATCAAGTATGGGCAACAAATATCCATCCAGTTGAGTTCTCTGTGATAAATGGAGACCGTGTATGCAGAGTCATAAATATAAATACATCATGCTGAAATGTGGCACCCTTTTTAAGATGAAATGTACTGTTTCAAATGCATCGACAAGGCATCATTTCAAATGAAGTTGTGTGCCCATTAATCAAAGAAAGGCCAAGATTATAAATAACACAAAAACAGTGTAGGCTATTTATACCTGCCATTCCCATCTCTGGTCTGTAGCACCCTTTCCTATAGTAGGGTTTGCAACTTTGACTTTCTCAAGGCAGGAAGTACTTACCTCCCTTCTCATCCTGTCACTTGTCATGCAAATTGATGATCAAATATCCTTGAAACAACATTCACTTTTAAACCAGCATCTGTGAGTCCTGCTGATGAAGGAGAAGGAGGTGAACACGTGAAATAAAAATATTTGATACATTTTTGAATGCATTTTGGACCTTTAGCCTGACTGTTCTCTTGTTTTAGTTTTAGTTTATTATTATTATTACTATTATTGTTATTATTATTGTTATTATTATTATTGCTAGTATGATATTTACCTGCATGTGCCACAAGTCGACATTGTGTCGGGAATAAATAGTACTCTCCCAAAGATATCCTGAACATTTTATAAAAATGTAAGTTTGTTTTGTCTGTTGTCATTTGCGTGTTGAAAGATCCACATTGTGGATAAGTAGTTCTTATTATGCCTTTTGTGCCTGGCATGTATGAATGAATTACTGAGTATTCTACCCTCCTCCTCTTTTGAATTTAGTTTGAAAATGCAGTCAGGACTTCAGGCCTCATGTGTCATCACAGACACAGCTAATTCAGTTCAAACACGCTTCAGACAGCTCCACTCGTACTTGTTTGCACAATCAAGCAAACACCTTCTGCCATGGTCTGGAGATTTCTTTAATGCCTTTTGCAAATGTTATCCAAGTTCCTGTTGAGTATTCACTGTCACAGTCCTCATCTCAAGTTATTCGAACATGCAGAGCAGGAATCTTCCCGCACGTCACTTTGGTGCCTGAATTTGGTTCTGATAGTTAGCCATGAAGCTAATAGAGAGGTCCCAATGAAGTGAAAGGTAGTGAAGGTGGTGGTATGCACCGGGGTCTAACCTGCAGTGAAGCGGTGAGTTTTTTTTCCTCACAGATCAGCAGCTGATTGTCACTGATTGGGCTGTTTGTCTCTACTTTTTCCAGTTTTAACTCAGAAGTTTTGCTTTCCGCAAAGTACAACGTGATTGAACAACCAGTAACATGCTGACATGAATCACACAGATCCTGACGTTAGTTACAAGACGTTAAATATTCGCCTCACTCATTAAATATGTGGGCTTTGCGATGTAGCGCTGCGGCTCCTTTTCTCTGTGCCTAATATTACATTTCATGAAAATGTAATAATTTCTTGATGTTAGAGGAAGTGCCTCCAATATGCTGCGGGATATCTTGGTATATGTTACCTATTTGAAAGTTATGTAAAGACTGGCTGCACATCAGCCCCTTCACGCAGATCACTGCAGCTATTTCAGGATGGATCATTTCAGATCATCCTTCCCGTCATCACTATCTCACAAAGAAACTGCAGTGATCTTTCTATAAAACAGGCATCAATACACCCATTTGGGAAAGAGAGCTTCCTCTGTTCAAACTGCAGGCAAAAGTGCCCCAAATCAGATGTTTTGCTCTTATGTGATCCAGATCTGTTGTGAACAGGACAAATCGCTGGAATCTGATCTCTTCAATTCTGATTTCATATGTGGTCCTACATCAGATAGGTCCGAATTTTTGCAGCGTGACCTCAGTCTGAACAGTCATTCATTTATTCATTCACTTTCATGTGACTTTTACGTCACTCTTGATCAACATTAGTCATAATTCTGTGCTGGTGGGAGTCTATTGGTAAATCCTGTCCTGACATATATCAGATGTATGGGATTGTTCCCTATGGAGAAATATGTTATACACCTCAGGCAGGACCGTGACCAGTTCACACTGGAAGCTGATATTGGCCACATTTAAAAGATCTGATTTTAACAATAAATTAAAATTGAGCACTAAGACTTGCTATGTCAACGTAGCTAAAGAGACAAATCAGTTTGAACACACTAACTTACTTCAGCCCAATATCTCTGGCGATCAAGAGTTATTGAACTAAATGGGCCCTTTAACTAAAGAGCTTGCGCACTGTCCATTTACTGATTACTGTTATGGCAAGCATGAGCTGGAAGGAGTTCAGCCTATAGATAACAGAGGGGACAAAGGGGTGCTGGGACCGGAGCAGCGTGAGTAGCTGATGTTGTGACTCATCCTCTCATAACTCAGCTTGACAGTGTTGCTTATTTATTGCTAGTCGAGATGCCTCATCTCCATGGCGATGTCTTTACACAACAGATAAGTGGTAGCCCTTTCAAGTGGACGTGTGGGGGAGACTCTAGTGGCGGATCAGGGCAGGGCCGAGTGGACACATGGCTCACATGGACCCCATGACTCTGCAGTGTTGGAGGTGTACAGATGCTTTTTCAAACACGTGGTCACTTCAGTGACAGAATACCTGCTTTTTTCTGAGAAACATTCTAGAGTTTGGAAGTTGGGACAGGTTATTGTTGTTTTGAAAGAGGAGTCGGGCAAAGTAAGAGCTTGTACAAACCTTTGGGAAGGAAGCTTTTGTGGTAGAATGGTTGGTCTTAAGAGACTCTTATGGCTGCAGGGAAGTGGTTGTGGACACAGATGATGGCAATATTTCTTTTGCCGTCCAGCAGCTAACAGCCAGCAGTCTGCTCAGACAAAGTGCTGGAGGTTGTGATTGTGATATAAAGGGGTGGTAGGATGTGAGACGATTAAACAATTTAAGCGATTTTTGTTTTTTAAAGCAATTTTATAAATAGCAGGTAAATGTAGGTCGCATTACATTAATGCCAAGCGACTGAAAATTAATTCTCTAAGAAGCAGGAATTCTAAATTTGAATCTCTGAGAATCAGGATTGACAACTTTTTGTCACTTTTTGCCATGGATTAACTTTCTGTTGAGTGCCCAATCAACTAACAATTGTAGCACAAATTACCAGTGACAAGCTTTTCCGCTGCATCACGTGCTAGTGAATTGGCTCCGTGCTTCCCACGTTGGTCCTGGGGTTTTATTGCCTATTGAGCAGTGTCCACACAGGATGTTGAGCTTGTTTCATGCATCATCACGCCTTTTGTACTAAGTCTTCTGTTGACATACGGTCACATTTGTTTTACCCTTCAATTGAAAACTGTGATGTAGCAGTTCTTTGTCACTGCACACACTCCAGTCAGTGGAGTGCTGTAAGCCACAAATTAAGAACACAGTCACAAAAAGGGCTTCACACCAGTCGTTACATTAGTTTACTTGGAGCCAGCTTATTTGGCTCTGCGGAAGACTGAGTAGGTGAGGAGATGGTTCAAGAAAATAATTTAATAAATGATGAGAAACATAGGGCCCTGCAGGAGCAAAAAAAACGATGGAACCGTAAGGAGAGTGGTTGAGTGCAGCGAGCAGCAGAGTAGTGGAATTATGAGGGAAAGAGAGACGCACGCACGCGCGCGCGTTTAGAGCTTTTGGGAGTAATCCCCTGGCCATCTGTTGCGCTCTCCCCCTCTTAATCCTTGTTTATAGTCCCGCGAGACATCGTGCAGCAGGCCTCTGCAGGTGTCGCGTGAGATGCGTTTATGCTTAACGCACTATCCGTTTGCAGAATATGGCAAGCCGAAGGGTTCAAATGTCTTCAGCTCTTACATGTTCTTGGTACATAAAAGAACGTTCTTGGTTCTGATGTTTTTTAAATTTTTTTTTGTTTTGTTTTGTTTTTTACAATGCCGCTTTTCATGCAATTTTTATTAAAACGGCACTTTTTACATGCATTACAAACATGAAACATACTTGCCATTACTAGACTGTCAGTCTTTTATAGATGGTACAACAAGGTTAATGCATGTCATCTTTTAAGTCATCAAAATGTTTTGTGATTATATAAAGTTTAGTATTTTGTCTCTTTCGGTGGAGTAATGTCATTATCTGTCTGACTGTGTGTTTGATCCAACAGGCCTCTTCCACAGCAGACATTTAAACTTGTCATAGCAGGAAAAGCACAGGTGTTACTAATGACATTAGCAAAGGCTCGGCTCTGTTCAGGTGTCCCCGTAAGCCATAACACTGACAGTGAGCCAGCATGCCTGAAACTGAAGCAGCTAAATGGAATTTGTGCATCATTAATCGTGTTATTTACACCTGTGCTTTTCCTACTGTGACTTGTCAAAATATCTTAAGTGAAAAAGGCCTTTGAGCCTTAATTTGCGAACATGGAGGATAAAAAAGGGAATAATGTTGCTGAACAACATAATTAAACTATTGTCAAAAAAATATGTAGGCACATAACTAAGATCTTTGCTTATATAGTTTTTTTTAACCTGAATGAATATTTCAAACATTTCAGGCATGTTCAAAAGAAAGTAAGCATACTGAAGAAATAAATAAAGAAGTAGGTTGATAGTGGAATTGTGTAACTAGCCCCTCCAAATAGTGAGCTAAATGGCCTCTAAAGCCATGGAGGGCCCAGGCCAGAAAATGATAAGCATCAGTTTCCACCATGATGGCCCCGTAGTTTATTGCCCTCTGCTCTGTGTACCACAGCCCTAAATAACATCATGCAAATTGGTACATAAGGCTAGTGCCAGCTCATTTACCCCAGTAACAAAGACAGGCAGGCATGACTGAAAAGCTTCAGTGGAAATCAAAAAAAAAGAAATTACTGCTGGTTTCTCTCGACATTTTCACTTCTCCCTTTCCGCCTCACAATAAGGACAGAGAACGCTTAGGAACAAGTGACAAGTTAGTTGTCTTTTCTTCCTCCTTGTTGTACACATTCTTTTTTGTGGATGTTCGTGGCAAAAATTGTGACATCAGGGAATCACTGTTTAATTTATATAATCAAGAGTGATTTGTCAGACAGAATGGGGAGACAAATTAATATTTAATTTTTACCGTAGACGTTTTAATACGCACAGAGAGAAGACAGTGGTTGTTACATGAAAATATGAAAGCGTCATTCGTGCCTCCATCATCCCGTCCTGCCCATCTGCCATCTCAGGCTCCAGAGGTTTAGTGAGCTACAAGCCTGAACACAAAACCCTGCCACAGCAATCATAATTAATCCCTTCCAAAGCGCCTCACAATCCCATAAATGTTATTGTATAGATGCATCAAGGGGCTAAAGATGGTACGGTTAAAAATAAACCAAAATACACCAGCAAGCATTTCCCTCCTTAAATATTATTTAGAGATTTTTAGAAAATGGCGACTGCTGTTGTCAGACATTTTTCTTTTTTATTACCTTAATCTGCCCCAGTCCACTTTTGCCATTGTTTTTTGTGTGTTTGTTTTTACATCTGTTGTGTTTTGTGATACAGCTGTTTAGGCTTATGCTTCTTGACTATATTAAAGTCAAATAAACGGTATTTGTCAGCTCTGATAAAATTCTCAATCTTTAGTGCATTTTCCACAGTTATCATTTAAAAGATCTTAGTGCAGAGTTGACATATCATATCACATATATCTCAATACACAGGTTATAATTCAAGTCTTTTTTTTTTTTGCATACTTGAGCTGCCATGTGTCTCTTTGTCAACTTCCCTCGGCTATTTCCAGGAATATATAAGAAAATGTATAAATATAAATGATGGTGATGGTCGTGGAAATCAAAATATATTTTGCTCCAAAGCTCAAGCAGAGGTTAGGATTATTGTTCCAGAGGGGTTTCTCGATGGGTTGCATTTGAATAAAAATGGTGTATCTGGAGATTAAATAAACATTAGTTCTTTTAAAGACATGTGGAAGAGTAAAGATAAATAAAATTACATGATAATATTAAGTGACAATGTTTGTGTTTGGTCATAAAGCCACCCAATCAGGCAAGGTGACGCAGGAATTGGACAAAAAAATGTATAACAATACTGGATGTTTTTGTTTTTTAATAACATTGCACCAACCTTGCCCACCAAAACAAAGTAGCTCATCCATTTTGATCGAGCAGCACATGAAGTGTCCCTGCTCTTGCAGCCATTGATGTTTGTGTGATTCAGCTGTCCTGAGTCATCAACTCACGACTGTCTGCATATAAATGAATTTACCAGGCTTCAATAACATGACATCCTGTCCATTTTTCATTACTCATGCCTGGATAGGTTTGCATTTCTGACTTGTTTTTCCCTCCGGCTCACCAGTGTACTCAACATCTTCATTTATTTATTTATTTTACCACAAACTTATAGTTGACAAGTCTTGCTGTAGAATTACATCTCATGTCTGCAGATTCCAAATAGGCTGACTTGAATCTGTTCCACATTAGCCTATTGATTGTTTTTTTTGTTTTGTGTTACAGTGAAAAAAGCCAAGCTCAGAGGACATTCAGGTGAGTGCTTTTTTTTATTCACTAACCTTTCACTTTTTATGAACATTAGCTGTAATTGTTCTGGTCTGGTAATACACTCTCTTAAACACTGTCTCTCCGTCCTTGTTGAATTTGTAGAACAGGAAGCTTTAAAGCTGCAGATGATCATTAATGTCTTCACAGTAAGGAGTGTATTTTACTGCTCCTGTGGGATTGTTAATGTTGTTTTAAGACATGTTGAGTGTTTAGTCGACTAGTAGTTAGTTCAAACCATCAGTCGACTAGTCATTGAGCGTTTATGATATGTATTTATTTATTTTAATATATATTACAAGCGCATTTCCAACATTTTGTTCATTTGTTTCAACCCAGTATAGCATTACACATGTCTCGTTCAAATCATGGAAATCAATAACTTCCAACTTCACACAACAGAAATAAATACTTGCGTACGTATCAGCATGATGGATGATTTATACTTACAAGTGAATCCAACTAACTGCCTGTGTGGTTGACCAAGGTGGAAAGCTCCGGTGACAGCGCTGTAGCTGTCATATTTTGCTGACATGCATGAGCATGGTTTCTATGGGAACGCAGCCATCAACGCTTTGGTCATACAGCCTTGCCTGGTCATGTGATTTAGCATTCAGGATGTAAGGAAACACAAGAGGGACAAATGACACAAAACACATGAACCGAGACTAACTGACCAATGAAAACTTGATCAAGTGAGACTCTTCTTATCGACTAACGGTTTGGTTGACTATTAGTGGGCAGCCCTAATGTCACAGTGGCGGGCCGTGCATTTCACACCTAGGCCTTCAGTGATGTCCTACTTAGTCAGACTTCAATAAATACCTCTCATAATACCATCATTTATGACACCACGTGATCACGACTGGAGTAATAGTATACAGAAACACACTTATCACCTCAATTGTGTACAAAGCTGGCTATTCTCCAGCACATTTAAAAATCAATAAACTCGTATCAGCAATTAAAACATATCTATGTGGTACTGTCAAAACTAAAAAATAAAAGGGTATTTAAAATGATCTGTCCAAAAAGTTTTAATAAGTTCACACAGAATACAGGCAAGCTTTAACAAGATTGTACACTAAATAGCAAAATCGCAGTTTAATATCAGAAAGACACCAACAAGACAGCCACATCTTGACAACAGCCAGCGGCACAATAAAACACTTTGAGTACAACCACACAGCTGCGCCAGCGTGTGATTGGACCAATCACAGGACGCGTACAACGTTCAACGTGAGGCCTTCTAGAAGGCCTACTGTCAACAACTCGTGATCTGATTGGCTATCGCAACTGTCTATCAACTGTATGTACCC
>JAVQJL010026860.1:0-14610 GCA_036024295.1 Nannoperca obscura | reverse complement strand
CCCCCCCCCCCATCTTCTCTGTGAACTGTCACAAAGGGCCGGCCTTTCAGTCAGCCACAGTGGCAGGATGCAGCTTTTCTCCTGGTCATCTGACAAAAGAAGGAAAAGACACTATCTCCTCTGTGTAGATATGACAATTGTGTGGACACAGAGAAGCGCGTCTGACGATCGGCCTGTTTCCTTATGTCGCACAGGCTTGAACACACTAATCTCTCTCTTGTGTGTGTCTGTGTGTGTGTGTGTGTGTGTGTGTGTGTGTGTGTTGTAGGGAGGCACAGGGCACCACATATGTCGTCATTTGATGTCAAACTGTCACATAGAGAGCACACTGCTCGATCCAATGTGGCAAACAATTGAACAATTATGATAAATTATCTCAAATTATTTTGTCAAGCTTTCAATTACTGAAAGTGACGTGCGTTATGAGAGATATATTGCAGCCATAACTGGCAACTGTTCAAATGAAACAGAAAAATTAGTCTTTGCATGTAAAGATTTTTCACATAATGTCTCAGTATCTTTATTGATCTGCCTCACAGTTCTGATAAATATATGAAGCTCTGCACTGATTGCATGTATAGATTTATTTATGCTTCAGTAAGGCCACGAGATGAGCAACATATTTGCTTGTAAAACATGCATTATAAAGTCGCCAGAGGCCCTGTGACTGGATCATTTACTTTGTATGATTAGAGAGCCATTTAAAAAGTGTTTACAGTTCTTTTATTGACCAAATTGAGAACAGTCTGGGCAGTCAGCAACTTATTGATCAAAGGACACGATGTTTCTTCCTGAAAAATCATCAGAAGTATTGATGGTTAACCAAGGCTTTCTGATAGCTGATACCATTTATATTTTATTTAATTGCCTGACAGGTTATTTTTTATTTAACAGTAATTCAACCGAATATACTGTCTACAACATATGAAACGAATATTTTCTTATTTCTTTTGCCACGACAAGAGGATTTTATGACCTGTTTATTTCACAAGTTGTCCAACTAATTGTTCAGTATAATTTAACAACAAAACAAATAACGTTTTCCATTTTAAGATGATATTGTAGGATATGGTAACACCAGAGAATATTATTGTATACTCTCTAACTAAATGATTTTATTTGGTTTAGATGAGAGAGCCATATTTGATGTCCTGTTCCAGTTAGAAGCTATAAACAGGCAGGTATATTGAAAACATATGAAAAAGACCAAGCTCTTGAGTCCCAGCATGCAGCCAACAAATGAATCAGGGTTCGGATTAGGATGATTGTCGGCAAACAGCCTGGTGCCCAGGTCACCGAGGGTCAACTCTTCCTGATGTGTTAATCAGGATTAAAGCCTGCAGGATGGGCCTGGCTAGTAAAATACTACCCTCTAACCCCCCTTCCTTTTCAACTCACATACACACACACACACACAGACCCTGGCTGTAAAAGCACAAACATTGCCCCGGCTTAATCCCCTAATTAAGCGGGCCCCTCCTCACTATTTAACCCCAGAGAGCCTCCTGGCCCTAGCACTCAGCAGCGTTTGGTCACCTCCAGCAGAGGAACTGCATTGTTTACCAGTGGATTTACTCAGCAGATAAGGAAACCATCTGAGGCCCCTAAAAGGCCCGTGAAGATAAAGTAGAATAGAATAAGAGTCGAATGGGCTTTGAAGAGGGGAGATCACACTCCCTAATCCCTGGATTGAGAGGTCTTCCAGAGTTCAGCATGTTATGTGTATGAATGCAGGGAGGAGGTCTGGCAAATTGGATTGTCTCTCTCTCTCTGAATGGGCTCTGTGCCAGAGGAACTTGGCCAACTCTAAAAGAAAAACTAACACATCATTAAACCTGTCAAGCAAAAAATTATAATAAAGACAGAAAATTTAAGGGAATTTAATTACACATTACAATTGCGATTTCATATGTTTATGTATTATAATCACTCCCATACTGTTTCATATTTATCACTTAAAATGATGTTTGTTTGCATTTTTACTTTCCACAAAGAAAATGCTCAGTGTAACATCCATAACGAATCTGTGATAACAATAGTGATAATAATGCTGTTTTATGGTATTTAACATCCATAATGGCTCATATCATCCACCATGCTGCTTTGTGGAGACCATATGCTCACCGTGCTGCCTTGTCTCTTACAGGGAATCCTTCTGAAGCGAAGTGGCAAATCCCTCAACAAGGAGTGGAAAAAGAAATATGTCACGCTGTGTGATAATGGCGTCCTTACTTACCACCCCAGTTTACATGTGAGTCTCGACCCCCTCCCTTCCTATTTCTTTTCCAATCGTCTTTATGTGTTTGTTACACTACTGTTTGTACTCAAGGGTGCTGCTGGAGGTTTTAATGTGGGGCTTTTTCAACCGCTGAGCGCGATTCTCTTGATGCGATTACATTTACCAGCACTGCTGTAGTGAACTGGATTACAAGCATATAGGCTCATGTTTTCTACACAGATTTATTGCTGTGTATAATTTACCTAAGCCTGTGTCTTTAAGCTTAGTGTTCAGAAACAGGATGTCCTAGTGGTCATCTCTGCCCCCCCACCCGTGGTGCCCGTTCCCGGTGCCGGGTAATGGAGACATGGCTGTGCTGCTGCGTGCCTGCCGCGCCCAGACTCCACGCTGGCTTGTATTTATAATGGTTCTCACCGCATGGCAGCAGAGCCTGACCAGCCTCCCACATCCATCTTTGTCAGAATCCCGCTGAGCCTCTAATACCTCTTAAACACTCAGATGGCTGGCAGCAGATAGCTCAGGAGCCCGGTGCCACAATCAGAAATGCCCGTCTTTCTCCAAAACCCCCTTCACTTTGAATGCAAGTCCAACAGTTAGACGTGAACCTTGTGTGTGGCCTTGTTGCACTGACAGTGTGTTAGTGGTTTAATTTACAAGGGGTTATTAGTAGAGCAGTGCTGTGCTACAGTGATGTATGTAATTGACTGAACAGGCTATCTCTAGATCATTACAGCTATTACAGGTCATCAGGGCAATCTATGAATCTATGAATCTGTTGACTTACGGAGGGAGGTGAAATAAGGGAGACAGTTACATTAGCGCTGTAACAGCTCGAGCTCATTTTGAGCAGTGGAGCAGAGAACGAGTGAGAAAGGAAAAAGGGGAAGAGAGATTGAGAAAGAGAGAGAGGGAAGAAGAAAGAGGGAGGGAGGCAGACTGAGAGCGGAAGAGGGGAACCTTTAATTTCGCAGTCAGCCAAGCCATCCACACAATCACCTTCTGTTAATTCTATCTGCTACATCAATTAAATTGTTTGTAGAAACTAATTGAATGTGGCTTAATCACACATCTTAATAGCTTTGCACGCTTCGATCTGGCTGTTAATTCCAGCAATAAAATGAAATGAGAGCGCTCACTGGGTAATTAGCGAGGAGGCTTGGGAAAGAAATGAGTGCTTTATGACACGGTAATAAAGCAGAGGAGCCAGTGGGGGGACGGCAAAGGCCGAGCTCGCCTCTATCTGGGTCTTTTTCTGCTGAGCCCAATGATTTTCACCTTGGCTTCCCACATTTGGGCACTAGTCGCTTTAAACCAAATCAAATGCCCAAATTGAAAGAGAATGAGACTGTTTGCATTCATTAAGTCTAACATCTTGCTATTTGGAGAGACGGCGTGGGCACAGGTGATGTATAATGGCTTTACAATCATTTTTCCACTATCGCACACCCTTAGTGGAAGGTCTGAGATGGGTTGTGACTAATGGGGATGGAAATTGAATAGTCTTTTAATTTGTTTTTCTTCCGTAATTCCTGGATTCTTGTTGGTCAGCTGGGTATAACCAGTTCCCTGATCTGAGGGAAATATTTGAGAATATTTGCACTCTTGACTTGAGTGGAGTGCAGACCATTCACAACTAATGTTGTGTTTTTTCTTTTTTTCACTTTCTGTAGGACTACATGCAGAATGTGCATGGGAAAGAGATAGACTTGCTGAGGACAACAGTCAAGATTCCCGGGAAGCGACCCCCCAGAGCGGTGGCCACTGTGGCCCCCACCGCTAGTCCCAAAACCAACGGGCTGACCAAGGACCGCAGCACCTTGCAGCTGGGCATAGGAAACACCGGTACGATTTCCTTTCCTTATTATGAGGCTAAAGGCCAGAGTAATAAAAGTAATTTGTGTACAGGATGTTTATTTTATGCATTCTGACACTTCTGCAAACACAACGTATTGATTGATTCTACTGCAATGTGTGGTACATTTGTTTACTGCTTCAAGTCAAGTAGTTGTGGTCAAAAAGCATAAACATACAAAGGTTTGTGGAAGTGACCATATACTTATAAACTTTATGACGCATGATCTTTTAACAAGAGTAATATGTTTTTCTCAGTGCTTCATCAGGCTCATGAAAACATACAATTGGCCAAAGGCTTAAATATGTGGAACTAATTAGAGTTGGCACACGTGTGTAAAACAGGCTCGACTTCAGACAAAACATTCCAATCAGTGTCATCAAAAACAATATATAAATATAAAAATACTTTTTTGTGAGACCAATGGTCTGAAGTTTGTATATTTTTTGGGCTGAGTGGGTTTTCACTATCACAAATAACTTTTTTGGATTACACCTTCATCTTGCAGTAACCAGCATCTCCAGTTCTGTAGCACACACTGTGCACTTTTGTTCTCTTTTCTGCTGGTGATTCTGCTATTGAAATTAATTCAACATAATAACAATGATAATATTCACTTATAATGGTAATATATTGATAATAGTACAAGTATAGTAATACATTGTATTGAAAGGCTGGAGGATAGACTTATATCTCATGCTCTACCCAAAAGAGTAAACAGATCACAGGTATATAATATATAATGGTTACTCAATGATTATTACTGTACTCATTTTCTATGTGCTCAGTTTACAATTAATCATAAAAATGGGTCCCAACAGGTTAATTATCTACTTTCTGTATGATTCCTTCATGCAAATTAGCTGCCTCATAGTATACACAATGATGACTTAATGAGCGTCTGAGAAATCTATTAATTCTCTAAATTACCAAACAGGGAATTAAAAATTGTGTTTAAACATCATGTCCATGTTTAAGGAAATATCACAAAGAAAATTAAGGTTTGTTTATCTTGTATTATTATTATTATTCCATTATGACCTAGTTATTTGTGGTATCTGTGGTAGTGGGGGTCACAGCAACAAAAAACTGGTTGGTCCTGAGCATCCTGCCAGGTTTTCTCCACCTTTCAAGTTTAAAAATAGCGCTCTTCTCCCAGCGAGCTGTGCCACCGGAGGCTGCGGAGAGTCTGGCAAGCTCATAGAGGGGAAGCCAGTGATTGGATTCAGGGGTTAGGATTAAGAGTAATTAATACTAATTAGCAAAGTGATCCCTGGAGGGAGGCGGGGTCCTTCATCGGCTGAGAAAATGGGCGCAGTGTTTTCATCACTCAGGCTAAAGCTAACTGGCTGAGAGCGGCTGCAGTGCCAAAGACGGGTCAGCAGGGACCATTAGCACTGTCCAGGCAGGTTACTGTTAAACCCGGCCAAGATGCTGCCACTGCTGAACGGGTTAATCAGTCAAAAGCAGAAAGATGTAGGAGTTTACAGAGCAGAGGGACGTTGGATCGAGGTTGTTCCATCCCACAAACCGTTAACCTTGAGCGCCGGGTTGAGGGGGAGTCACTGGGGCAGACAAAGGGCCTTGAAAAACAGGCCAGACCAGGTTTTGGAAAAACGGCACCAACTGGTTTGGTTTCTCCCTTTAGTTCTTTTTTTTTTTTCAAACCCAACAATGTTGTTTCATCCTGTTGTTTGTTTCTTGGACTCTTCAATGACAAATTCCTAAGATTTTCAGTTGCCATCCATTTGTGCATCAGGGAACAATGTGAGGGAGATTTGCCTTAATCTCCACTTAGGAAAAGAAAGGTTACAAATCACATCAGGTCTCTCTCTGGGTGGAGGACCCTCTTCTGATTATGTGATCGGGATTTTGATTTCATTAGACGTGCAATTGATGAAGGGAACAAAGGGGTAATTTTTCATTCACGACGTCCAAATCACAAGCCTTGTCTGTGCCTTCAGTAATTCATTCATTCCTTAGATCTAAAGACTTTTTATAATCACTGGGAGAAGAGGGATAGTGACGGAGAGAAGGAGGGGCAGAGTGGATGGGGGAGATGGGAAGATGAAGAGGAGAGGCTGGCGAAGACAGAGTAAATGAGAGAACGCATGCGCCCACAAGTTTGCCAAGCGGCCAGGTTTAATTCCTTTGCTGGGTGCTGAGCGGAACCATTTTAAATATGATCCTCCCTGTTAACACGCATCCTGCCGTGTCACCGGCGACAGATACATTGTATCAAAGTATTAATGGGCCCAGTCACTTTGAATCAATCCTGTGGGGGGAAAGATATGCATGCGGTAGAGGTGGAGATTTCAGGAAAGTGTTTTATCTCATTCTCTTCTCGCCCTGCGCCGTAATTTGTCTCCAGTTCTAATCTACAGCACCGCAGAACCAGTAGCCACGTACTTGCCGACCAGCAGACCCTGCCAGTACCAACATGAGACTTGTAATCTGACCTCTTGTAGGTACACTAGAGTAGTGGTTCCTTTATTGTCTGAAGTCCCGCAGCCCATCATGTTCATAATTTGTCCATTTTGGACTGATTTAAAACTTTTTTCTTAACACTATTCATTTTATAAAAGTGGATATCGTTACAATATGTCTTCATACAAGTCGTTGCTTGGTCTCTTTTTTTACAGTAGGTTTCATCACGTTTGACTTTGTGCTGCTACCACTTACAGCGACAGAAGCTGGATATTTCCACTATTACCACTTATAGCTGTCCAATTTCATAAATTCTATTTTTCTTTTTTTCAAATTAGCTGAGCTATTCCTCAGACTTTCCATGTGCCCCCTGACAACTGTAGAAGTACCCCCTGGGTGGGAATCAACGCCATAGAGTAATCATTTGTATCAAAATCTGTTTCGTCTGTAGAAATATTTGTTCTGTCTTCAATATTGTTTTGTTTTTTATTACCTAGCTTCACTTCTGAGGAAATGGCAAAATGTCATTGAATTCATAGTAACAGTATAACATGACGGCAGTTATGTGCTGGAAATGTTTGCAAGCGGCCTAAATGAAGACAAAAATGACAAATTTATCTAAATAAGCTATTGCCATACACAAGGGTTAAAGTAATAATCTTTAGGTGTTTTAATGCATACAGTACAATATACTGTATAATTCACAGGTATGAATATAAACGTTTGAGTGACTTGTGTGGGGCTTGCAGCAGTATCAGCAGTGGAGGGGGGAGGTCTGGGCGTTGGTCAGGATGATGGTGGTGGATTACACACATCCGCAGACGATGTGCTGCCCGGCCCACATTACCATGAATGCTTCATTATCCCGCTACTTGTACATAATGGCAACAACTCCACAGAGTGGTCAGGCCTCGTCACGGCTCATCAACCTACTGACGGCCCGGCCTAAAGAGAAATGAGAAGCGGGGCAGCGTTGTTCCCCGCTAATCCATCGCCTCTACTTAACACCCGAACCCTGGATAGCCTGCAGAACACACTAAATAGCTTTTGTTATCTCTTTATACACATGACAATACAGTCGGCAAGAAATATTCATAAAGCTGCTTTGTACTTTAAATTTTTCGTTTATTTTTATAAGAATTGCACCGGAGTCAACTGTGACATGTTTTCTTTTTGAAGTATTTGTGTAGCAATCTTTTGATAAGAAAAGTATCACTTTGAACAGTTGAACAGGACTTTTCTCCTCGCTAATGATGATTTTTAATTACAGTATCCAGATGTAGCGATGGGAGAAGTATTCAGTTTCGTATTTAAGTAAAAGTAGCAATACCACGATGTGAAGATACTCTTTTAAAAGTAAAAGATCTTCATTAAAATGTAGTACCGATGTGTTATCATCAACATGTCATTATGGTATCAAAAGTAAAAGTACTTATTAAGCAATGGAAAGACTATTGTCAGTGTGATATTATTAAAGGTATAAGAAGCATTTTAATATTTTAGTGTAGCTCGCAGAAGTGTAGCGTTGTCTTTACTACTTTATGCTTTTGGGTAGTCCGGTCTATAAAACAAGATATTTCAAAAAGACTAATCCTGTTTCTTGTATGTAAAATCTTAATTTGCAAATAAACCTGTCACCAAAGCTGTCAAATAAATGTAGTGGTGTAAAAAGAACAAAATGACTCTCTGAAAGTAGTAGAAAATGGAAATACTTAAGAAAAATACCCTTATTATTGTACTTTTACAGTTCACAGTAAATGGCTCAATCTCTATTGACATTTTCACAGCAAAAATAACTGATATTGACATTCATCAATCAAGACTAGTCAAAATTAAGGTTTGGTGTATTTTGTAAACTTCAGAAAATTATGAAAATTATGTTTCAGTTTTTTTAGACAGAGGGCTTTTATGAAACAGCACTTGATGTTAGCAGTCTTACATACTTTTTTACTCCTGAAATGTTCAGTTTCATTATTATAAACATTTATTGCATTAAAATATAATAATGCTTAATATACTTGACACTCTTACAATCACTAAAATTGGCAGCGTTCAGTATTAATTTGAATCCTTTGTACATCAATTTGCAGTCGTCCGTATCATCATTGTCAGTCCAGCACAGTGCCACTGCTAAAGCTGTGAAACGTACTGGAGTCAGGCCTGGCTGGAGCTGCGAGTACAGTGCTCTTTTAATGCCACAAGCTGATTATTTCTCCACTGTAATTACATTATCCTCCCCTTTATGCAGGAGTGGTCTCTGGGGACTAATGGATACAGCATGTATAATTCATTAATCATTAGCATCCAATTTGACAATTAGATGTGATTGTTGAATTTTAAATATCAATCGAAGTTGCTTTGTAGTTGCTACTTTTTTTTCTTCTCTTTTCTAAGGTGTCAAAGAGTCAAACTACACACTTTGGAAATAAAAAATGTTGATCTTTGTACTATAAAAGATGATCAAGAATTACCTCTAAACAATGAGGTGATTAAACATTTATCTGTGTGATATCGGTAAACAAAATGACAGTACTATTGTCTTTTTAAAAAACCCCACAAATATTCCTTCTTTTTTTTTAAGCAACCAAAAGCCTTTTTTATAGTAGTCACGTCAAGCTTACTTTATGCATCACCAAAAAAAAAAACCCAACAAAGTTTCAATTTTTTTTTCAGTACCGCTACTCCTCGGCTCTTTCTCCCCCTCCTCCCCCTCCTCCTCGTCCTCCTCCTCTGCTCTGATTTCACCATGCTAATTTAGTCAGTGCTCCTCAGCATGATTCCCTCGCTCTCTCTCCCATTCTTGCTGCGATTCTGCTCCCTCCCCTCTGGGACCTGAAGATTAATATTCCTGGGCCCAACAAGATAATTACTGATACTAATTAGACATGATTATGTGAATTTGATACACTTATTACTCTAGATAATGAGTAGGACATATTATCCTAACAAGCACCCGTGCCGCTTAGTTTACTTTACACACGGCCCACACAGTATATTTTCTGTTATTGTCACCTCAATCAGAAACTGATATTCTCTTGTAATTATTGAATAAAAGGCCTTGATGTGTGATACCTGTAAGATGAGGAGGCATTGTTGCGATATGGCTTGTTTTCCAAAACAAAACCTTTTTAATGTGTCAAATCAACCTCATTAAATTGTATTGTTTTTATAATGTAGTTGTGCAACCTGTAATGGGGTATTGTGTCAACTTTTAGGGAAAAGATACTGTGAAAAATAACTTTTCTGATGGCATATTTTATTCATAAACAACCCATTTCTTTCTTGTAGGTCATATACAATATGTTCTCATGAGTGTAACGCTACCTTAAATTCAGTTCAGCTTATTTTTCAGAATAGATTCACACAATTCTGGAACAAATAATACTTTAGTTATACTCTGATACTACTGATTTATCCGATTGCCCTCACGTGACGTGGAAGTGTATCGATGAGTTTTTCAGAGTAGTTAGCATGTATTGTAGCGACTGCTCGCGAACAGGAGGGAACGACCCCACATGGCGCAGCCTAGCCCATGAATTAGTAAAGAGAGCCGGGCGTCTGTGGCTCGCCTGATTGGAAGTTAGGGAGAGAACGCCTGCTGACGCCAGTGGAGATCGATGTGGCAGTCAGAGGGATGAGGCGAGATAATTAGCGTTCAGAGTGTATCTTGTTAATTAAGGGCTAATTAGAGGTAGAGGCGGAGGGAGAGGGGTTTTGTGTGTGTGTGTGTGTGTGTGACAGAGGGGTGTGCACAAATAAGGTTGCAGCATCATTGCAGTGTTGTAGAAACTACCAAAAACTCAATTGCACCATTATCACTACTTTGCAGACTTTTCTTTTTGTTTAAAGAAATCAGGATTCATTTTCTTGTGTCTGTCACTTATTTCCCAGGCGCTCCTCACTCCAACAGCAGCACATCCCTCCAGACGGGCGGGTCGGTGTTTGGTGGCAGTAAAGACGGCATGCACCAACGCTCCTTCTCCGTGTCCAGCGCTGACCAATGGAATGAAGCCATCAACACCAGTACAAGCAGCGGAGCCCGTAAGCCCTCCACCCCCTCACCCTCTACATCCCTTAAATCTCTTCCAAAGTCGTCACCATGCATAATGCATTCGAAATTCACATATTACTACAGCAAAGACGATTAAAACAAAATGAAGGGATCTGATCCAAAGGCGTGGGTGTCTAGATGCCATTTCCCGAGGGTTTCTTAGACAAGTGGAACAAGCCTAATTTTCATAATTAGGTGATCAGGGCTGTGATCGCTGTGACCTTTTTGGCTGCCGCTCTTTGATAGAAGCTCCGTGTTCAGAGGAGAGGAACAGTGAAGGTTAACTTTCTGCTATCGATGCATCTCCACTTGCTGCCTCTGTGTCACATTGCACCTTGTCACTGTACTTGAGTGAAATAAGATAATATATTCTCCACGCATGTCTACATCCCCCACCCCCCACCCCCCATCCTGTCTTTACCTTCCATCGTACTCTTATCCTCACCCCCCCCTCCTCCTTCATCTGTTTTCCTCTCTTTTCTTCCGAAGAGGAAAATGAATGCTTTTTGGGGGTACCATTCATCACCAGTTATTTCCCTCTCTTTGTGGTTGGCAGTAAAAAAGCACTTAAATGCACATCAACAGAATAACAGTCATTTCCATGCATGTTTGCACTCTGGTAGTTCTCATTAGCACGGCGGCGGCTCCCCCCCCTCCCCATGGGCTCCCAGGGGCCCCGGCAGTTTAAAGAGCGCACTTTACGAGCGCTGCTGGAGTCCAACTGCACGGCCCTCGTGGTTCCGCAGACAAGCCTGTCTCTCATTTGGAGCTGCCAAACAATCAATTCTGCCTGGACGCAGGCACTTCTATCACCCCCTACCCCTGTCTCCCATCAGCAGCATGCCCAAAGCAGAATTACTTAGATTCGTGGGGTCCTCAAATAAATGAGCGCAAATGTGTGTGTGTGTGTGTGTGTTCTTGCAGATTTTTTGGGTGTAGCTGTTTTGTATGTGAGTTTTTTCCACAGAGCATGTTTGCGTCTGTCTTACAATGTGTGTCTGGGAGACAAATCTGGCTTCATACTGGATGTTTGTGAACGTGCGTTTGTCGGCCGGTCTGCAGAGGACAAATAGAAATTCCCGAAATGGTGTGTTGTGAAAATAAGAAGGCCTAGAATGTCCCATCTTAATGTTTGCTAAACTGAAAAGCGCTCAATATTAACATAGCTCATTAACCAGCATCCAGTCTTCAGCTAAATCAGATCCACAATTTGCTCCATTATTCTAGTTTCTTCAATTATTTTCATGCCACTCTTAAGGTAACCACAAATGAGCTTGAATGAGCCAAATGAGCTGAAAATAATAGTAGCAACGTTGTGTCAAATGATAGATATGTTGCTCATCCTTGGGAAGGAGGGTCTCTGTAATCAGTGCATAGTCAGTGCAGACAGTTTAAGGCTTGTAAAGCAACATCTTTGTTGCTCAAAAACTTTCTCTGAATATCTCGTTTTTTATCACTCCTTACAATTTAAGAATCTGAATTACAGCGGCAAATACGCCTGTGGTGTAAAGTGTGACTGGACTATCAGAAAACATAAACCTGATTGAAATGCTCTTATCTTTCATCCTAATGTGCCTTCAATAATCAATAGAGGGTGTTCCACAGTGAAGGGTGCTCATGTTTTGCCATTTGAATTGACTTGAACCGAGCCCAATCACTCCATTATCCTTGGTGAAGGTTGCAGGTTAACATAAAATGTGAATCTGAGATGCAAAAACAGCAGATTGATGATTCAATGGAGAATGAATGCGTCTTAGCCAGGTAACCATTTCCATATTATTTAAAGAATGTCCTCATTTGTAAACCTATTGAGCAAAGGCAGAGATAGTAACGTCTCTTGAATATTGAGCGCAGATTTTTGATTAAATCCCGGCCCAATTTTTCTGTTGCTTGAATTCATAAAGTCACCCATTCTTAATGCACCGGATGCTTGTTTAGATCCCGCTCTCCTTGGCACACCTCAATCTTTGAACCTGAATTAAAAGCAAGATGCTCAAACAGTCGTCTGTGCAATGGTGATGGGCTCGCTGATGGTCATGCTCATGGTCAACGTGTGAGAAATGTCACATTTCCAAAGGCAAAATATTACTGTAGATCAGTGCTCTCCTTGGGTAATGATTCAATAATTAATTCAATATTATCCTATACTTAAGAGATTGAGATATCCTTGGTCACAGTTCTTATGCCCCAAAAATGTAAGAAGTGAAATTATGCTCAAATCTGTCCCAACTGAAGAATGTACTGTTGTTTTTCAAATTAACTATTATGTTATTATTAACTATTTTGATCGGCGATTAATTGCTTCAGTCATTCAGTCATCGATTCAACATTCACTTTATCATATATGATAGTAAATTGAATATCTTGTGGTTTTCACACTGTACAAAACAAGCAATTTTAAAATGTCATCTTTGGCTCTGGGAAATTATAATGAACATTTTTCACAATTTTTCCACATTTGATTGAAAACAAAACATGAATCTAGAAAATAATCAGGAGATGAATCCATAATGAAAATAATTGTAAGTTGCAGCCCTAATGGGGAGTGCACTATTTAAGCTTTTTACATGTGAGTTTTAATACAAAATTGATAATCCTGCACTAATTATCACAATATTAGTTTTTTCCCATATTGCCTACCCGTAGCCCTCCATGAAAAGTTTGCAAGGCTGTTATTTTTCTTTCCTCCAAGACATTTATGCGGCAACTCTGTTCAGCCATGTGGTAATTTTATATAGTGCTTTTTCACTTCTAAGTTTGCATATCAGGACACAGGTAGTTAATGCACAGATAGCCTTTTCCCGTGGCACTGTGTTTTATACCTTGGCCTCCTGATGCGAAGGTGATAGCATGTGGGGCGTTTGATTTCTACGACAGGACGTAATGAAGTTTGACATTTAGTTTGGAGAGAGCAGCAGAGCGCGATCAGGCCTTGATTAGTATGCTCTAATTGAGGATAATAAGGGGGAGGCGGTGATTGTTTCTAATTTTTGCCATTAATTGCAGCCGTTGGCTTTGATTGAGGACAGGCAGGGCTGCCATGTCAAGGGGCCTGGCGAAATCATAGTGCTCCTCACCCGGAGCCTCTTGAATAACAATGAAATGACTCCCCCCTTCCTCTTCATCCCCCTACTGCCTCTCTCTCACCCTTTTTTTCCCATTCTCATTCATTCTCAGTGTTGCAGTGGTAAAGGCTGTTAGCAGCCCCCTCTTTGTCTCACCCATAGTCTTCATCCTGAAGCATGTTTAAACTGTCATCTCCGTGGTGGAAGTGTAATACTCTGTAATCACAGGTTAGGCTGATACCTATTCTGCTGCCCAGGTGATCGTGGCTGAGTGGGAAAGAGACTCCTGGTACCCAGTGTGCTTCATTACCCAGCTTGGTCCTGATAGCTCTCATACACGCTAACAGCCAGCTAATAATACCACATTCAATACTCTGCTTGCAGAATCAGTCCAATTCGAATATCATAATTCTCAATTTTAGAAATATAATCTACTAGTCATGCATAGTTTAGAGCTGAGAACCACTTACAGGTAGTAGACTTTACATTATATAAAACCATTAGGCTTCAGGTGCTTTGATATCATTGCTCAATGACGTGTACTGTAGTTTTATATGTCCTGCCCCTATACCTTCATGTTATAGACTTCTTAAAGACCGATTGGTGCAAACACACGGAGGTGTATATGTTTCAGATGCAGGAGTTGTAGGATGAGCAGGGGCAGGGTCATTTTCCACAACATTAGGGGCAGAAATTGATAATTAGAGGTGTTTATGACACGGTTGTGGCCCCTGAGGGGCAGCCCTCCCCTTTAACCTCAAGCGACATTAAACAAATGCTGGCTGTCACGTCGGAGGCAGGTTGGAACTCAAGTCTTCCACCCGCCATACGGAGCTGTGCTGGCGGGACCGACGCTGGGATAGAGAGGGAGGAGGAGGAGGGAGGTGGGGGGGGGGGGGGGGCACATTGAGGACCCCGGTGCCCCCAGCGGTCTGAGCCACCTAATTACTCGTCTAAGGGGGGGGGTTGTAAGAGA
>JAVQJL010026857.1:0-17737 GCA_036024295.1 Nannoperca obscura | reverse complement strand
TGTCCTTTTTTTTTTTTTTTTTTTTTTTTTGAGGGTGGTTGGGATTCAGTTTGTTGATGTGCTATTAAGTTATATAAAGCACAAATAGAATTAATAAATAAAAATCTTCAGTAAAACACAACTGCCTTGTTTTAAATGGTTTCGTATTTCCTATTTATGTACTGAATATACAGTCAGTGGCCTACTTATTACATGGACCTGTACAATAACCTGTAATCCAACAGCTTTGCCATGCATTCTGCCTTTGCAAAGCTTTATGATTAATATTGACACTGGCAGAGGTGTTGATTAAATTATATTATTGAGGTCGTACTTTTGTGATTTGCCTTAGACTGTGCTAACAAATGTTTTGTGCATCACTTACATTCATGGAGGGGTGCAAAATATGAAACACTATAAATTAAGTCAAGTACAAATCAAAAACGCAGCTATAGCATAGCTCTGGTTTTGGATTGCATTTAATTGTACAGGTGTACCAATAAAGTGGCCCCTGACTAAATCTGAAGGAGTGAGGTCTATTTTCTACTCTGTTGGCTGTACTTGCCATAGGGTACTTGACACTGGAGTGTGGAGTGCTGTTTTGAGACATTCAACTGAGTTGCCTGTACAAGTCAACAGTCCAATGTAGAGCTAGACATATTAATTGGCCCGGCTGATGATTTGCTAGTTGCAGATATTACAGCATTAGCCAGTATTTGTGCTAACAACTGACGAGCCATGTCATGCAGAAATGTCAAGGATACTGTCTGTTTGAGGTCTCTTAAGAAATATCCACTACAACTTTAAAATGCACATCTTTGTTAAAGTGTTTAATATTTGTTCACCCTGTCTGAGAGGTGTTGATTCAACTATGGTAGGTGGTGGTGGAAGGGATTGTAATTAGTTTGTAATATTCTGTCTCCTGCCCTAATGTATATGGCCAGAATAAGTGGCCACTAAGTATCTTTGGACTAAGGTTTGATCATCTAAAAACAGATCAAATTAAACGAGGCTTTTATCCATATCTTCAAACTGATAAGCCGTTAAATTATCTACAGATATTAGAAGTTGATCATTCCAGTAACACTGGGTTATACTGGCACGAACGTTTTATTTACATTTAATTGCATGGATTCGTGTTTTTATTGTCTTGTAGTCGAGTCAGAATTTACCTTCAGTGACTTGTACAGTATAACGTGTCTTGATTGCGCGAGCGCAGCCTGTAAACCCAGAGGAAAAGGTTGTTCGTGTTTGTGGTCTGTTGGGGGAGGGGTTTTACAAACAGACAGGAAGAGACCTGCGTTTTGGCATAAAGACGTGAGAGACCCCTGCGGTGCTGGAGCTCTAGTTACTCCTTTAAGTGGCTGCCATTGCAATGAGGGAGTCGTTAAAATAAATACACATTCAGAATGAAACCCTAGAGAAACAATTTTCACAAAACAAGAGCGACCCCCACCCCTCAAGAAACCGGGGTCAAAGTTCACAGGAAGCTGGGGGGCTGCCATTTTTTCCCTGCTGCTACTGCTAACGTTTAACGTTAGATGCTAAAACGACGGGAGGGGCGGTTGGCTTTGGGTTTTTTTTAGCTAGCTGCTATCAACTGAAATCGACATCGTTACACAAAATCCTTTTTTTCCCCGAGTAACAACCAGTGTTATTGGATGAATTCGGCATGGAGAAGGTAGCGGAGCCGTCTTGGACTTCTTCGTACACCTACCAGGTGAGCAAGCACAGTGCGGAGATGCTACACAACCTCAACATTCAGAGGAAAGATGGAGGCAGGTTCTGCGATGTGATCTTGCGCGTCGGCGAGGAGAGCTTCCCTGCTCACAAAGCTGTGTTGGCCGCCTGCAGCGAGTATTTCGAGTCGGTCTTCAGTCGCCAGACGGAGGGCGACGCCAAGGAGCTGGAGATGCACACCATCAGTGCGAAAGTTTTCAAAGACGTTTTGGACTTCGCGTACACCTCCAGGATTGTGGTGCGGCTGGAGTGCTTCCCGGAGTTGATGACAGCTGCCAAGTTTCTGCTGATGCGCTCAGTGATTGAGATATGTCAGGAGGTAATCAAACAGTCCAACGTACAAATCCTCGTACCGACCTCACGGGGAGGAGAGGCCAGCCTTTTTCAGGCCACCGGGGCCACGGAGCTGGGTTTCCCGGTGGCACAGCACGATCTGGTGAACGGAACGGGAATGCTGGTGAACGGCCAACGCTTCGCTAACAACGCACAGATGCACGCGGACGGAGGCGAAGACGCCGCCAATGTGTTGCTGGAGGACGGCGGCGAGTCGTCTGTGCCGATGTTGGAGCCCGTCGAAGGACTGTCCGTTTCCCCGTCAACGGAAATACCGGGGAACGCGTTTCATCACGAGGCTGGCTCCCCGGGCTCGAAGAGGAGCAGGGGGAGACCAAAGAAAGCCGGCGGGGCAGCGGACGCTGTGCACTTCAATCACGGCGCCCAGAAAGACAACGCGCTGTTTCCTTGCGGGACGTGCGGCAAAGCTTTCACGGAGGCTTCCCGCTTGAAGAACCACGAAGCGCAACACGGAGCCCACACGGGCGGCGTAAACAACGTCGCTGACAGCCTGTCGACGGCGGGCGGCATTTCTCTAATGTCTCAGCCCGGGCTGGTGGAAAACGGCGTGCAGTTGCACGGGGGGCTGACGCTGGACAACGGCCGAAAACGGGAGAGGACCAGGCGGCACGTCGGCTGTGACATTTGCGGCAAAGTTTTCCGCGACGTTTACCACCTGAACCGACACAAGCTCTCCCACTCCGGGGAGAAGCCGTACGCGTGCCATGTGTGCGGGCTCAGGTTCAAACGCAAAGACAGGATGTCGTACCATGTGCGGTCCCATGACGGGTCAGTAGGCAAACCATATGTGTGCCAAAGCTGTGGTAAAGGTTTCTCAAGGTGAGTTGACCTTTTTATTCCCACCTTGACAGCACGTCCCGTGTTTTGGAGTTGCAGAAGAAATATTGCTGTGACTGAGCCTCTGTGTTCCCAAATCATCCAGGACAAACCTGCACAGTTTGCAGTGTTACTGTGATTATAGGTGTATCTGAGATGAGGCTATAATACACGTAGGTAACAGTAACTGTAAGTATTGAATGAATACAAACAAACCACAGTTTTGCAGTGTAGCAGAAACTGCTGTTCCTGTTCCGATGCAAAGACATACACAGGCACATAATTGAGTCAGCTACTTCATCACCAGCAGCCTGAAGTCAGGATTTATTCCATAAACAAGGAAACTAGTTAAACCAAGCAAGTAGTCATTCTCTTGAGTTGGTACCAATTACCAAAGACAGAACAGAGTTCTAGCCCTGAAGTAGGGTATTCAAGAGGTAGGTAATGGACATTTACCTACCTCTTGAATACCCTTTACTAAAGGTAAATTCAAGAGGGCCACTTTCTATAAACCCTGACACACTCAAGTGTTGTCACACACAAACCATTTGCTTTCTGTTGTCAGAAAACTGCAGAAGCGTTACTGAATCACTTGTCATCTGTGTAATTTTAGTTTTCAACCACACAAACCAGTTTCCCAGGCTCAGTGTTCTCAGGCCTCGTTTCAAACTCACTGTCACCACCTACTGCTGTGGAGGTTCAAATGCATGCAGACAATACATGAAGTCACAAGCAGTTACATGCTAACTGCTAAAAAAACAAATGTCCATAAATGTGATGTGGGAGTTTGTGACAGAACAAGCAGCACATTTGTTGTGAAAAGATTTGCACTGGTCGAGTGCAAACCTTTTAGTTACTGCAGAGGGATTTTGGATTCATTATTTCAGCACTTGGTAGCTGAATAGCTAGAGTGCATGCCACTTAACCACAACATTCACAGTTTGATTCCAGCATATATGTGTGTGTATGGATGGATAGACAGATTGATAGGATATATAGATATCTATATCCTACAACATCCTTTAATGATTAATGTTTAGAATAGGGAACCATTGTTGCGCTTCATTGTGTCACATAGTTGACCTGTGCTTGGTTTGGTTGCTATTGTTCATTTATTAATTGATAAAGATAAAAAAAAATAAAAAAAACAAGTGTCACAAGCAGAAACATTTTCTTAGAGTTTAAATGAGAAGTGCTAATGCTAAGAAAAGCCATATTTGGCTACATGGAATTATATTAGGAATGAGTCACATATGGACAAACTCAAATGTAATTTTCCTTTCCAGACCAGACCACCTGAATGGACATATCAAACAGGTTCACACAACAGAGAGACCCCACAAGTGCCAGGTAACATTTAGGATCATTATATCAGAGTTAATATATTACAGCTAATGACGTTTCCAAACCCATAATGTGTGAGAAAGGTCTTAACACGTTGATTTCCTGTATTTCAGATTTGTAACGCCTCTTTTGCTACAAGAGATCGTCTCCGGTCACACCTTGCATGCCACGAGGACAAAATCCCCTGCAAAGTTTGTGGCAAGTTTCTGCGAGCTGCCTACATGACGGACCACCTCAAGAAACACAGTGAAGGAACACATAACTACTGTGGCATTTGCAACAAAGGTAATTGTTTAAAACACCACAGCATGCATCGCACTGTTATAAGCTCCTCTGCAACAACTCTGTCCCACGTGCAGACAAATATTCAGTCGACCCTGAAGTCATGGACGTTCAGAGGATAGAAACGTGCCGAAATCTGGTTTTGGGGTTTGGCTGGCTCTGCTGTGCGTTCTTAGAAAATGAACGAAGGTCTGGAGTTATCGTGATGCTACAGCAATTAATATTTTTAATAATTTTTCTTTTTGCTATGTTTATTTGTAATTTTAAATTCTAACCATCCCAAAACCCTATTTAATGCAGGTAGACTGCCGTGAGTATGCCATGGCTGCTGCTATAAAGCTCCACTATCTTGAGTTGGCTTTTGTGCTAAACGTTGAACCAACATCTGCCAGTCAGACACGTGTCAGTGCAAGTTCTGTGTCAACGCAGTGGTCTCATAAAAATCACTGAGCTGTGTATTTTTCTTCTTCTTTTTTTTTTTTTACATGGTGATAATGTCGGTCCTAATGTCAGTAGTCACCTACCGCAGCTTTTGTTCTTCAATTTTTAAAATAGATGGTACAATTTCGACAATAAACACTGAAATGGGGTGCCCAAAAGTCACAATATGTTTTGATTTTAAACATTTGTTTTGTACCCGGACACAGGAGGAGTACCCTGAGATTTCTCAAAGCCTTGTTCAGGGGTGTGTGTTTTGTAAACTCATTGCATCTTCCTCTTATCCATCCTGTAAAAGCTACATGTCAAGTCAAATGATTCCACCCGGAAACCCACGCCCTGTGTCTTTCAGGGACAGGTTTACAGCTTTACCTTGTACATAAAGTCTTTGTGCAACATGCTGAAATGTTTGTCAGGCTTCTGCTCGGTCTGTGTCACACTAGATCCCATCTCTGGTCGAACCAGTTGACATCATGCGTCTCCTCTGGCTGAGTCGGCTGACATCCTGTTGGCTCCCTGCACACATGAATGACATGTAATAATTAACTGATGACTCTTTCAAAATTGTATTGAACTTAATTGATTTAATTATTATAATACAAAGAGTAATTTTCATCCTTTTGTGATGATTGTGTATGATCCTTCAATAATGTTGACTGGCCACAACGGCACAATCACCTCATGCCCCTGCTCTCCTCCTGGGGGCATAGTTTGACCTTTTATTTATACAGGGAGGTCCAATGAAAGTAGTGTATCCTGATTTGAAGGAGTGCGCTTTGTACACAAGACCACAAGAGCAATGTTACGTTTACAAATTCTCAAGTACAGAAAAGATCAGAAACGTGAAATGTACAAAGCTGCAATTGGAAAAAATGGATAGCGTGTATTAAGGGGCAAAAGACATCAAAGAAGCCATAAATAAATAAATTACATTCAAGACAGTGGACAGAAGTTGACATCAAACAAAAGGCATCAGTGGAGGCGTTTTATTCACAGAAATCTATCATTCTCCTTATTGAGGTAAGCAGCCATATTGCCTTCTTGTGTGCATGCACATGCAACAGTTGATAATCAAAGAGTGAAACAAGGATAAAAGGACAGTGATTAGTTCTTTTAAATAACATCTCTTTACAATGTGCATCACACTTTGTTTGCTCAGGAAGGGAATTCTGGTGTTTGCCTCTTGTCTATAATATAGTGATGCTCTTTACTGTTGAGAGATGCAATTTAAAGCAATGGATATTCATTTAAAGTCTCTCCATTAACCATTCGTGTTCCAGAGTTATTCTGGTCAAACCAGTCTCGGTATCTATCGGATCTTCGACATCAAGCAGCCTGTCATTGTGTAACAGGACTCCCCTCCGTAGTAGTCAAGGCCTTGAGTGTGTCAAACAACTGCCTTGTTCTTTTGTTCTTCTGGTCCCAGGTTTCTCCACTGCGTCCTACCTTAAGGTGCATATAAAGACACACCATGGCTCTCCACTGCCCCCCTCTGCCACAATGCACCCTTTCCCTGAGCCAAGGGGGGAACTGCAGATGCACAACGGCAACCCTTACCACATGGGACGCCAGTGCTCAGTGGAAGGCAAGCAGCCGCCCGCCCCATCCCAAACGTTCATGTTTCTGGCTTTCATTTGCTCTGCTGCTTTTTTTGGAGAAACATGCTGCTGCATCTTTGTGTGCGTGCGTGCGTGTGTGTGTGTGTGTGTGTGTGTGTTTTAAAACACGAGCATACATCAACCTCTGCTGCCAAGCTTTCCACTCCAACATCCACGAGGACATTTTCTGTAATTATTCTCTCATTACAACACCGTTTTTATTATAAATTGCAGTTTAAGTACTATATGATTAGGCAGGTAGTCAGTAGTGCCACATAATGCACTGGAAAAGTGACTCATGTCAAAGGACAGTATTGCAGCAATGGCTGGTGGAAATCCTTTAATATTGTACCTATGAGTAGGGCAAGTTCAAGTCCATAGGCAGACAACTCATTTACTTGCATATTCTACAGAACTGAACTACAGTGGAATTCATGGCCTTTTCTGTAGTTGATGAGTAAGGACGCCTGATACTATGTGCACCTATGTTACTAAAACACCACATTGTTTCTTAGAGTCAATACATTGCTTTTTATTAGGCTGGAAAGTATAATACAGACACACAAGTTCCTATTGTAATTAAATTAATTGAACACATAAAAGTTGTCTAGATTTCATTGGTGACAGTTCTTACTCATGACCATGTAAGAAATTGGAGTGCTGAGTCGCATTTGCTTATATTTTTTTAATACATTTCTTTTGTATGTGTGTCTGTCCAGCATGGCCGTGGCATCGTATGGTAACACAGTGTCTGTTTCTGCTTGGCTGGTCCATCAGCAGTTGTTTAACAATGCACAGCGTTGCATGGTCGTCCTAATGCGTCCTCCATTTGCCCTGAATTCATTGACTTTTGTAGTTGTGCAATTTTTTTTTTGTGGAAAAACCAGTAGCATAGAGACAGTGCACAGAGAACTGTGAGCCACAACCACAATTGTCAAAAAAAGAACATGGAAGACTATGTTGACGTCTGTTGATTGTACTAGACTTTCTGCAATTGCGGCAAAGTTCTTTCTTCTGCAACAGATTAGCGTAGAGCATCTGAAAAATATAATGATGAGCTTCTTCTGCTTCCAAAGCTGATAAAAGGTGAAAGCATTTGCCACCTAGTAAATCATTAAAACTGATCATGCCGTTGTTTAACATCCTCTAAATTGCATCATGGTTTACATTTTGCTGCAGGTGCTATTAACATACATAATCTTCGATACGTGGTTGCCGTTATCCCTTTTTGAGCTATAATTATTTTTGAGAAATTGCCTCTTTTAAACTATTAGCATTCTTAAAACCACAAATAGGAAATCATTAGCACAATAACACACTTATAATTTCTGGACTAGCTGGGGAAAAGATTCGAAGAGCTTGTTGGGAAGTAGTGGGTTAGTAGTTTCCTTTTGAGTTGAATCCAGGATGTTCTAATAATAATTTTAAATCAATTTGGTTGCCATAGTGATTGCGAGCAAGTTTGTGACAAGAACAGCATGTCACTACGCAGTGACTCAGATATACCAAAATGCCAAATGATTAGTCTTGTTTTTAACGTGTGTCCTTTGGGCAACGTTGTTGTTGTTGTTTTCATTTTCATGCTCAGGATCTGCTGTTATGCAAGTTTGTCTTCTTTCTACTTATTTCCAAGATGGATCAGTTTCGGAAAACCTTTGCTGAAGTTGTGAGAGGATTAGTGGACTTACACGATTGGTTGTGGAGTCCCTCTGTGGTGATTCCCCTCCCCAGATTTAAATTCTTCTGCTACAAGTGTCACAAAATAAGCAGACCATACTACCTTTTACAGTAGTATAAATGTGTTTTCCATCAGCACTGTGGATAACTGTTTGGTTTTAATGATTTAATTGAGTGACAAAGCTCATCGGACACACGAGCCGATAAAAGCAGAACATTTACCCTCGGAAATGTCCGTGGCCAGACGTGTGTACTGTCACTATATTTACTGCAGCGTTCACTGTTGTCTTCATTTGGTGTCCAGCCATGTGTGAGACAACAAGTTGTGTGTGAACATGGTACTTTGTCACATACGGTATGGGCTTTTCTCACAGGGATGTTCGGACAGGTTACTACAGGGTGCACGGGTGTAACTAATAACATTAATGATGGCTCTCTGTTCATTTAGTGTCGGTCAGTGAGCCAGCATGTGGCTCCTGGCATTGTTCCACCTAAAATGGGGTCATTTTTAATGTTTTTCATTACACCTGCATCAAAATGTCCACTGTGAGGAAGGTCGTTACTCGGGTGAGACATAATTCATGTAATTTTATCTGATTTAAAAGCAGCTTGTTAGTCATATGGATGATTCACATCCAATGTCGTTTTCACAAATAACTGTTTTAGTCAGTTCTTTGGATAATTATTTACATCACTTCATTTACATTTACGTCACTCTTATTTGGTATTTGCTGGAAGTGGAAAAAAGGGAAAAAGTTAATTCATCACTGAGAACTTAGACTCATTCAAACTAGTAAACATGTCTAGCTTACTTTGTTTACAGACAGCATTTCTAGTGTTCAAGGTAATTATTCTGTCCATATGGTTTCCACCGGCCTGTTCTGTCTGCCTCCCCCCCCTCCCTCCCTCCTTCCTTTCTTCCTGGCTGGGTGTTGTGTAGACCTGTGCGCCAGTCGCCAGCTGCTTCTCGCCTCGTCTGAGGCAGAGGGTCGCTTTCATGGTCTCTCTGGACACCCAGTACTTCCCCAGCCTGGCCCTCCAGCCTTGGGCCTGCAGCCTGAGCTGCTCATGGGGAAGGCAGGTGGGGGACCATATTTCTGGGAGTGTCGCTCTGGCGGGTTGCCTGGCTTCCCCGTCCATGGGCCTGTCGCAGGTCAGTACAGTCCAGCAGGAGGGTGGGTGGGAGCATGGTGCTAGCACTGCCCACTGATTGGATGAGCACAGCAGATTTGTCAGTGGACAATGGGCAAATGGACTGAGATAGATGATTGTATATTTTAATGTTGTAGCCACATTTTGAAGGAATTGTATGTCTTTTAAAAAAAAACAAAGATATTTAGTGATTGACCTGTCAAATGATTTGTCGCAATTTGTTTTGCTTGTTGCTTCCTCACTAAAGTTCTCAAGTTTCCTTTTTTAGTTTTCGCAGGTGCCAACCAACTACTGGATTAAAGTTGTATTTGATGAAACCTGTTTTTTATTATCCATTTGTCCTAATTCATTCATCTCTTTCCTCCCATTTCCCCTTTTTTTTTTCTCTCTCTGTCTCACTCTCCGCCTTCCTATCCACGTTGTGCTTACCACAGATGGGCAAGAAAACACAGAGAAATGTCCTCATCTGGAGTCAGAAGAATCAGACCCTTCATTTGGGGAATTGCCCAACGGCGATGAGCTGAAATCTCCACACAAACCTGATGGGCCAGAGCTGGAGATGCCCTCTTTAGCATGTAACGGAGCCGCTGCCGGGGCCTTGGCGTCTCCAGAGGCATCTAAAGCCAAGACGGACCCTGAGAAGAAGTTCACCTGCGGCATCTGCGGTTGGGCCTTCCGCACCAAGTCCTACCTCAACAAGCACCAGCACAGAGTTCACAAAGCCCAGAAGGCCCAGGGGGTTTCAGGGCCGGGCTTAAATGACCTGGCCCCCTCCCTGACCTCTCCTTTCTCCCCTCAACAAAACATGTCTCTGCTCGAGTCATTTGGCTTTCAGATAGTCCAGTCTGCGTTTGCCTCGTCACTGGTGGACGCTGAGGCAGGTCAGAGTGGAATCGACTTTGGAGGGAAGTGACATAATTTGCTAAAGTTCTTGCAAAGCCTCTCATTCTTAGGACAAAGCCGGGTTGCCCACAGAAGATGCTCTGTATTTGGGAATAACTTTGCCTCAAGCCTACTTTTTCTGGTTGTTACATTGCTTAATGTGTATCCAATATTTTTGTCACAGACTGCCATACAATTCCTACTTTTTCTACTTTTTCAGAGTATGAAAAGTGCGCGTACGGTGTTAAAACTTTCTTTTTAAAGAAATGACCCGAAGGTTTTCCTTTATCTGATGTGGATCTGTTGAAGTTATGTTTGGTATGCTTTCATTTGTTTTAGGCTTTTGTGTTATTGAGCTTTCTTAGCTGCACAAATGTTTCTTGACATGAGATGAATTATTTACTGCAACCTTAAAACAAGTAATTTACTTATTGTCTGTCTGTAAATTCAGTATTTTTGTTGCTGTTTGCAATTTTTTAAAGAAGGATTTTGTTTTTTTAAGAACAAGGATTTAAATTGGCCTCAGTTTTGATAGCAGGTTTTCTTTGAAATGTAATTATTCTAAGAAACATTCCTAACAAGCCCGCGGCATATCTCAAGACAGATTTTATATAAGCAATTTTCTTCGGCTTCATACAGAGAGTGTGTTTTCTGGCAACTGAGCGGCACTGACAGCTGTCAAGAACCTTTTTAATAAATTACTTTTGAGAGGATTACAGTTAGGAAGCACTTTTAAAGCATCTATTGATAAAACTTCAAATTTGAATTGTTGCAGCACTATTGATCCACACTAAGCTCATCTGGCACTATAAGTGCCATAGAAATTTCAGCTAAAACAGAAATGAATAATTAAGCTACCTCACCGAAGAAAATCACACCATAGTGCTTTGTGTATCGTAGACTTCATTCCTGCACCAACTTCATTAGATTTAAAGTATAAAAATGTATAGCAAACAGAAAGCCAGCCACTCTTCCTGTCAGAAATTGGAAATGCCTCCTAATAGCTCCAATAGTACCTCAGCGTTCTGATTTTTTTTTTTTTTAATGCATGGGGTCCTGTGGGTAGAACCTATATTTTTGTTTCATTATTTGAACAAAGCATTTGAGTTTTTAATTAACCTAAGTGGTTATGAATCTTAAAGGAGCTATATGTGAGATATTGAACGTTAAAACAGCATCCCGATCAGAGAATGAAGTCACACGCCCTCTGTTTGGTTTGTGCTCCGAGCTTCTGTTATTTCTTATGGAATTGTAATAACTACATTATAACACGTGACAGTGGCCGGCACCTCCGCGGCTCGCCACTGCAGACAGGTTGAGAAGCGAGCGATAAACTTTTTTTTTTATTATTGATCCCAAAATGTTTTAAAATGGCTCTCCTGATGCCAGTAAATGGCTCCGGCCCAGAGCAGAATCCGGTGTGAGGCGAGTCAGGAGCAGAGCCGGAGCTTCCAAAGGAACAAACACCAGAAGGCTCTGTCTCTCTGCTCCACCCCTGCAAAGCCCCGCAATACGCACACATTTTTTGCTCAAGTTGAATATTTACTATTACTATTTATTCGTAAATTATTTATGGACGGTTTTGGTGAGTTTGATTTAATTTCTGTCGAGTTTGAAGTGTGTTTTATGATCTGCGAGGTAAAGCGTGTTATTTTGTCAATGGAGTCTGGTGGCTTTCAGGAGGGTGATTTAACAGCTGTTTTTGTGTGGCCAACATGCCCATTTGTTTGAAGTCTGAGATGCTGGTGCTCAAGTGCCACATCTTGTGGCAGCGAATATCGTGTATAGAGCCTTTAACCAGAGAGCAAAGTTGGAGGGATGTGCTCTAAATGAAGCCTAAATGAATTTAGTGGCAGTTCATTTAAATGTGAAAAGCCCTTAATCATTTTTTGATTTGATGATTTGTACAATGAATAAGTCCTACAAAACACTGCAGAAGTAAGGAGAGGAAAGCCATTATTGTGATCTACCTGTAAAAGTGGTTATGGTTAACCTGTAAACGTCTTGAAACATGCCTTGAGCTTGGTAGGAATGATTTTTGTCCCCCCCCCCACCTCTCCCAAGACAAGGATTCTAAGTCTTGTTTATTTGGTATTAAATCAGTTGTGTACATTACACAGGGACCAAGGTCAGGTATATTTTCAGTATATATTTTAAGAAATGTAGATTATATTTTATTAACTTATTCATGACCTCTGTTTTGTGTACAGTGTTGGGTTTCTTTGCTCATTTTTGAGAAATGTACACTCTAAATTATGTTAAATGGAGATGTGTGTGTTGTGTAACAACTAGGGGGTTAGGAGAGGGAGTCGTACCCTGTTCCACCGGCCTCCGGACCGACCAAACGTAATGCAACTTTCAGAGTTACGTAATTCAGCTCACTTTAATTCTGCAGTGTTCCTTACTCTTCATCACCTGCACTTCATGTATTGCTCACCCACCTCCTGTCAGATTTGCTCGTGCTGTTTGTAAACGACATGTCTTGTGTTTGCACTAATGATCACTAGGTTAAGGGACAAGCTGTCCATCTGGGTGTTTTACAGTGAAAATGTGTTTAATCCACAATGTTGAATCCAAGACATTCCTGTGACGAGAACAAACGGTTCCTCAAATCAATACGCTATGGGAGCCTCGCACCCACTTTTCTGCTTTGCTTTGTTTGATTTAAAATCTTGCTCCACGTGCACTGTAATGGAAACCTTTCTACAATGATGAATTGGTTCTACATCTTAAAAAAAAAAAAAAAAACTTGACATGATGTTATTGATTAGAAGAAACTGTGTGTGAAAATCATTCCCTGTAATTAAAATTAAATTTTTTGTTTAAATCCATCAAAAATGCAAATCATGACACACTTGGTTGTGTTTATACTGAGACACAAAATAAGCAGTCGCTGTCAATCAAGAGTTACAGGAAAGTGGCGACAAAACACTGCTGGCATTTTTGAGAAGAGATCTACACGAAAATAATAAGCACCCAAAATAAAATCTTGTATCTCAACAACCTCTCATTCAACTCGTACATTGGTACGAGGTACAACATGTTTTGCATAGATTGGTGTTTTTTTTCTTGTGTTGTAAAACCTGTATCATGATGCAAATCAAACCCATCCAACAGTGAAGGGGCTTGGCAGTGTGTGTGTGTGTGTGTGTGTTTCTGTGTTTGACCTGTGTTTCCTGCATTTGGTTTATATATTATTTGTGAGTAATGTAGTCTGTTAAATTCAGTACATTCCTATATTATTTATGGTTATGTTGTGATTGTAACAAGTGTATATACCATTCATATACACATTCTATAAATATATATATATAAATATATATGAACCAACCAATATGATCAGTGTTTGTCATTGGTGGTCCTGTACATATAGATTTTTTTTTCTTGTCTTTCATGTGGAGGGATGTTAAGTTATGGCCATTTGATTGAAAGTGTAAACCGCTTGTTCTGGCATGTAGGCTGAGCTGGGGACTGAATGTCAATCACTGGTTGGTGACAGTATTAGTTTCACTGTTCACGTACTGTCGCTCTGCTCTGGTAGCGCTCACACTGCCAGCTGCACGACTCATGTCTTTGACCATTTTTTGTTGTTGTCCTTTTTTGATCCACTCTGCACTAGTATTTACTCCTTAAAAGGTTATAAGGGTTTGAATTGTTATCAGTTATTTGAAAACAAGCGGAAGATGCTGTAATTAAATAATTGTCTTTTTTTTTTTTACTTCACTGGGATGTATGATTTGTCTCACGTTGGTACTCAAGTGTAAAAGATGTTTTCAAGGATTATTTGGGCCTTAATGTTTTCCTTTCTGCTTTTGGTCTGTTGCAAAGTGCCTTCCAAATACTGATTGTGCACAGCAGTGGATTAAAAAAAGGTCCTCTTTTCTAAAGGTTAAGAATTGTACAGAGTGACTCGCATTGACACTTTTGTATAAAAACACACACAGAAAATGTACAATATGTTAACCTGGTATTTTATCATCGTACTCAACAAGATTGCTCTTAAAACATGTGAGCTACATGTTTTGTTATGCCGTCTTTGGACATATTTCAATATAAGCATACTTTTCTATAGATATTTGTTTTTGTACTCTGTTATTGAGTCTCATCTCTCTTGTTGGTACAGAGATGAGCATCAAATAAATTGCAATTGAAAAACCTAATATTTTTCTTGTTATTGTTACTGGTACATAATGAAACAATCATCCAGGACAGCAGAGAGGGTCGGGGTGAAGTGTGGGCAGTCAGATGTCAGGCCATAACCATAAATAACTTTACAGCTACTCCGGTACAATAGGGGGTGCTATGCTTCTGTCACAATGGTTAACTGAAATTAAAAAATGAAAAGTTAAAGTACAAGTCAAATACATTTTCCCCCAAAGATGGTTTCTGTCATTTTATATCACGCTGATGTTTGTTCAACATGTTTGTTCAAGTGTTCAAAAAGGGGTGTGGCATTATTATTGACATCTGTGTTATGGATAATTACTTAGGAGGAAGTGGAGATGCGTCACCCATCTTTAGATACAGTCTATGTTTGTATTGTATTGAAGGCATATCTGTCAGCTATCTATTCCAGCATGTAGGCCTACAGGTAATATGAATCACTGTGTAAAACTCTTAACGTTAAATTAATGTATGAATGAAACCTGTAGGTAGTCTTACACATGACCCCACTGCACTTTAACAGGGAGGGGTAGCCTGCTTGTTGGGAGCACTGGGAGTGTTCCCAGTGGGCCATCTCTAAGCTCCGAGATAGAGAAAGGGAGCACATAAAAACAGATTGTGTTAAATTAATTAGCTGATATACAGAGTTATAATGTATTTGGATTATTTGAAGTAACACATGATACACAGAAGGTATCTCAACACAACGTAGCCAAACAACATCCCCACAAGGAACATGCTCAGTCAGCTGATGGTCCCACAGATCACGTAAGCAGGATGCCAGGCCTGTAGGAAGGTTCTCCATCTCTTAATAAAATGCATTACTGTTTATGTGCTAGGCTGAAATGTTTTATTCTTCACTTAAACTGAATATACAGTAACTTTTGTCTCATATCAGTCAGTGACACAGAGCAGCAAAACACAAGTGTATACATGTGAAGACGTCAGAGATAATTAATTTAAATTCTCTTCAAGGAAAACACACTCCAGATAAAAGAGTTACAGTAGATCTTGGTTGCTCTTGGTCATATGAAAGTGAACATTCCCCCATCCCTGCCAGAAAGTGCACGACGTCTTCCAGCTCAGGCAGATCAGGTAAGGCGCACGGTGGATGTGTTTCAGGAGAAAAAGTCTGTCTACAAGGACGTGGAAAGGTACACTTCACCCAGCTGGTACTGTGCTTGAGTTTGCGATGCAAACTTTTTCTCCTGTCCTTTGAAGTTGAGCTTGTGGAATTCACTTGTGATGGCCGACAGAGACTTCCCCTTGGTCTCAGGCAGAAACAGGCCGATATACAGCGCAGACAACAGGCAGACGACTCCGAAAGGCACAAAGCAGTACTCACTCAACTCGCTCTGTAACAGAAAGGCAGCGGAAAGCAATCAGACTGATGTAAGGCACGATATAAATCAATCTTAACCAACTCCAAAAGTCCATATCTATGACTAATTGTTCGGACCAGAGATAAAACCATGAGGATCCTGACAAACATTCTTCATCCCTTATTTCCTCAGTTTGAGACTATGACCTCTGGTAGGTGCTATAGCCTTGAGAAGCCAGAAATATTTCAAAGAAGTTTATGCTGCTTTTTAACCTGCTTGTAGTCTCCTAATTAATTGGAGAAAATAAATAAAAAATCCTTCTAATGCCAGGTGGTTGAAAAATGTCATGTTTCATTTCAAACATTTAATTTACCATAAAATCATTTTTTAGCATTCTTGCCTGTTAATAGATATAGTGTAATATAGATGGAGACAGGTAACAGTATGCGGTATAACAGTTGTACCCAGTCAGAATCCCAGCCATAAACCAGTAAGACGTAAACAGAACCTTAGATTTGTCTTAAATGATATTAAATTATAGGTGTATGTACTCTCAGTTTTAAATTGTAGGTAAAATTGTAGAGCAAACCACTCTATATGTAGGCAAGCTTTTTTGTTATCGCTGCATTTTTGTTAATTGGATGGATGGATTTATGGACAGACGCTGACAGCTGGGATGGTGTAGTGACACACTGACCACTAGAAAAGGGAAGATCATTCCTACGATGAAAAGGTTGAGCCACATCATGGAGCCAGCGATCATGTAGGCCGCTGGTCGAGCTGTCTGATTGAAGATCTCTGTCGGCAGAATGCAGGTCACTCCAGCTGAGAAGAAATATAAAAGACATTGAGCAGAGTAAGCTTCATCACATCCTTAGATATATAAATATAAACATTAGCTATTATAGCCTGACAGCTATTTTTTTTGACATTTCCCTTATAGTACTGAAGTTTTACTCTGTTATATGCAAAAAGTTCAACAGCACCACAGACTGGCGCTGAGTGTAAATCAACTGAAACGTTTGAGGTTTTATGCAAATGAAAACCGCTGTTGAGATGTGCGGGGAGCAACTGGGTCCATTTGGATGTGAAATGGTCCTAAACAAGTTTATGTTTTAGGGTTACATTTGGCATTAAAATAGTTTACTGTGGCAGTAAAGACTGTTGATGAGAAAAAGATTTAAACTGTATTGGAGATATTGATGTATTGTTGAAATGCATCATACACAGTTTAATAAAGTATTTAACTGGCCCATATTGATGGCATCAAAGAGAGAAGATTCACTTCATTAAAGCATTTTCTGAGTCTGTCTGGCATAATAAACCTAATACAGAAAGTCTCCAACAACTGACCTGGTCCCATGCCAAAGCTGAGGATGTAGGTGAAGATGCAGGTCATGCTCAGGTATGGCATCCAGGATATATAGGGCTGTTTGCATGTGGGGAGGAAAGTCAAATGTCCACAGTAAGCAACTCACACACAAGAAGAAACAAGATGAAACACTCTGACACTTTCAGATTTCATAGACTGACTATAAATTTGTGAAAAGTCTTTAAATCATGATCTCTAAAAATCCCAACATTATAGGGTAATGTTTGTTTCCCCATAAAAGTCAAATATTTTGTAAATGTTGACTGCCTCCTAGTGGACTGACTGACACACTGAAATGTTTCAGTAGAGGGAACATCACTGTTTACTGTTTCATGTAGGTTATCTAAGTGATTTCTAATACCTCAAGCAACAGAGCAATTGTGAAGACAACAGCCCAGAGGGTCATGAAGATGAACCCTCCCATCAGCATAAACCTCCGACCTATGCGCTCTATCAGCAGGTTCTGAAAAAAATCAAAATATATATGTCAGACTCAATTCTTTTATATATACACTACCGTTCAAAAGTTTGGGGTCACATTGAAATGTCCTTATTTTTGAAGGAAAAGCACTGTACTTTTCAATGAAGATGACTTTAAACTAGTCTTAACTTTAAAG